>BSBK01004735.1:0-232500 GCA_027943335.1 Chamaecyparis obtusa
ACCTAAAAATCCTTTAGAAATAATTTATTTTCTAAAAGATTTTTAGGTGTCAACATTTTGCCCCTCTTTGATTTGATGCGATGCCGCCAGTGGCATGGCTTCAAAGACAAGAAAATAAGATGCCCAAGGCTAGAATTTATCTCCCCTTCTTCCTAGGCCCTTCCTTCTTTGTTTTCCTTTCAAGAAATTCCACAAACGTTTACTCCTTGTGTCATTTTCTCGAGGGGCACAACCCCTTATTCCTCTAAATTCTAGCCTTGGGCATCTTATTTCTTGTCTTTGAAGCCATGCCAACTTGCGGCATCGCATCAAAGAGGGGCAAAATGTAGACACCTAAAAATCCTTTAGAAAATAAATTATTTTTTTTATTTTTTGAAAAATCTCTGATGACATCATCATTTATTAATTAATTATTTATTTAATTCATTAATTTATTTTTAGTCATTAAATCCCTTTATCTTAATTAAAAATATTTAATTAAGAAATCCCTTCCAAAAATGTTTAAATCTTATTTAAACATTATCTCCTTATTTATTAATTATTTTAATTAATAAATTGACCAAAAATCCCCAAAAAAATAATTATTTTATTTTTTGACCAAAAGTTGGCCTTTTTTCCTAAAACCACTAACCTCTCCCAAAATCTTCTAATTCCTTCTTAAATCTCGATTAAAAGGCTAATCCCATCTTTTCTAACCCTAATCCCAACTCAAAATATTTAATTAAGATTAAATATTTAAATTTCATATTTATTGAAAATATTTCAATAAATATTCCCAAAACTTAAGCTTTTGGAATAAATAAACTTTTATTCCATAAAACCAAGGAGAACTCTAGACTCTTCTAGAATCTTCTCAAATCCAACCTCTTCACCCATCCTAATCCTAAGATTATCCTAATCCTAATCCTAATTCCTCCCTTAACCTTGTCGCATTCCCTAAACAAGGTTAGCCAACTCTTAAGCTTACCCCAAAGTCAACAAAGAGGGCTTCCCTTTTTGAAATGCATTGAAGGCATTTAAGGCCTCCTTATCCCTCTTACATGCACTTATGGTGCATTTAAGAAGCCCCTCACCCCTTTCTTACACCCTTTGACCTTAGGCACATTTCCCAAATTGTGCACATTCCTCCCATCTTTCAATCCAATGCCCTTGTGACACTTGTCACAAGGAGGTGATCCCTAAACTAGCACAATCCATGTGCTCCCCTTTGAGTGAATCTTGGCCTCTCTTAAGGATTTCAATCCTGGCCACTCATTCTACCTACCCCAAGCCCTTAAGAATCCTATAAATACCCCTCCTTTCAAGAGCAAAATGAATTAGCTTACTTTCATTCTCATGCATTGTTATAATGCCATTTTCATGTTAGATCTTAGCAAATCATTCTAATTAGCTTACTTTTTAGCATTTTAGCTCATCATAGCTTAGCAATAATGGATTAACATAGTTTTTCTTATTGTTTTGCATAGCATAGCATCATACCACATCTCTAATTTGGTCTAAAATCAATCTTAGCATAATCATATTTGCATTGAATCTCCATTAGAGCATTCTTGAGCCTCTTGAAGCCTTAGGGGCAAATCAGGTGTTCTATACCTATTTTTGTGTCATTTTGGGGTTTTCATGAGCTTCAAATCATCCTAAATGCATTTAGAGTATGCTCCAAGTGCTTAGAGAGCACGCCCACATCCCCCTTATCAGAGCAAATCAAACAGTGCTTGGGTGCACCTGTTTTTGGCTCAATCTGAGGTGGCTTAGCTTAGAGTTTATTTGTTTTGTTTTGATTGCATGCTTAGATTAAACTCTTAATGTTTGATTGATTTAGGCCTTTCAAAACAGATAACAAGTACCCTCAAAAGCCTAGTCCACACCTATCAAGTGAAACAACAAAACAAAACAAAGGGCAATCAAGATTTACATTTTTGCCCATGTCCTTATGAGAACGTAAATTCATATCAAAAGAAGGCGTGGAAGATTTAAATTTCTTTCCATTAACTATTATCAATCCATCCTCCACCTTTTCAGTAGCCTTCTACCAAGCCAAAGAAGAGCAAGAAGACCCCAGTAAAGGGCAAGTCAAATCAGAAACCACAGGAGGGACAGGAATAGTATCACAACCAGAGACAGCATCAACAATCTAGTCAGGGACAGTAGTAGAAACACCAGAAAGGGCAATAGAAACAGTATGAACTAAAGGCGCATTAGAGACAGCATCCGTAGCATCCAAGACAGCTTCAGAAGCAATAGAGACAGCCACAGAAACACCAGCCAAAGCATGATCAATCTAAGGAGAGCAAGCAACCGAACCCCCTTCCTTAGAAACTTTTCCAACCGTATAATGGTGATCAGAATCCCCCAAACACCAAGTAGGTTTTTTCTTCGATTTGACCTGATCAAAATCCTATCAAAATGTTAACTATGATGCAGAAAACATGTTTATTCATCCAAGACTATTGGTGTTCCTATATTCAAGGGCGGATTCTTAAGAAAAAAAAAAAATTGTAATCCCAACCCTTGAAAGCATGGCTAATCATGGTCTGTATTAGCAAAACAAATAAAAGGCTAGGAGGGATGCAAATTGTTCTGGATAACCATAATGAATTGTTGCATTAGACATCTAAGCACAACACTTTATGCTCCAAAAGGACAACAAGACCATTATGTCAAGGATATACAAACATCATTACTATTCTCTTACATACAATTCTTCTTAATTAAGATCAGTTGCCAGACAAGCTAAATGATCTTCTCAAAGCATGGTTGATCGTGTTCCACTTAACACAAAATTATCTAGGCAACATGCAAAATATTAATCAATATTTTCAAAGATTAGTAGATATTGTATATCAATGTTACATAAATGTTCTTTGCTTCCATTTTTACTCCAATGTTCAATGTGGAAAAATCCTTAACTAGCCATGTACTAATTTTTCAAGTCCTTTAACACTTTCACTAGTTCCTTTCTCTAACCTTGTTATGTTTAGTTTATTTCTAGTTTTTTGTCTTCACTTGAATGATTTGCACAGACAAATAATACATTCATAAGAAAAAGCCACCAAAAAGGCCATACAAGCTTGAGCTAGAAGAATTATTCAGTATTGGTAAAAAACATGAGTACAAACAACCATGGGTACACGTCACAAGACTTGTTACCAAAAGGGGTTCAGGCAATGGCACCGCCTAAAGCTATCTCCTTATAGACAAAAATTGAAGATCTAGCATATGGTACAAAATTATGTTACTCGGGGTTTTTGGGAAAGAGGATGGAGATGGGGAAACAGGTTTTCAAAATGTATTTTTATATTAAAAAAATAGGAAAATTTTTAAATATATAGACAATTTTTAAATATTTATATGAAAACATAGATAAAGAAAAGCTTATATACATTCTAGAACCTTAACATATAACTTTTGAGTTAAATAGTTTAAATTGAGAGTTCATATGAGAGTGGAAGTCAAAAAAGTTATCAAAATTCAAATATTAATTTTAGGGGACAACCAAAGAGGAGTTTCTGAAAGTTTCCAAATTTCCAAGATATCCCATATCCGGAATGTCCATATTTCCAGAACAGGTCAAATTATACCAAAGACACATCCTTAGATAACACTAGTACAAAATCAATCATGATTTGTTAAATACCCAAGGTCCCACAAATGTCATCTAGTTGACCAACAAGACTAATAAGTTGCATGCTAGGCATTCTAAAAGCAGGAACAGCTAAATGTGCACAACCAACATAGACCATGGTTGCAGAAATGATGTGAAGAAAATAAATTCCTCAAGGAACAATAGAGCTAGAATATTTTGAAGTGTTACAAAGATGGAATAATCATAGCACATATAACTTTTTTAATGGATTTGTAGAACTTTGAAAATGTTTTGATTAAGTAAAAATAAGTTTTGAAAGGACCCGAAACCTTGTACAAAGAGAAAAGAAAGATAGAACATTGAAAGACCATAAAACAACTATGGAGCACCACCCAACAAACTAGAGGAACTAACCACAGTTCCCAACAAAGGGACCAAAAACCAGCCTAGCTAAACACAACAAAGGACCATCAAGATTTACATTTTGGCCCATCCTTATGAGAACGTAAAGACATATCAAATGAAGGTTTGGAGAATTTGACTTGTTTTCCTTTAACTGATGTCCATCCATCCTCCACCTTCTTAGTAGCTTTCTGCCAATCCAAAGATAAACCTGAAGAGCCCACTAAAGGGGAAGCCGCATCAACATCCACGGAAGGGACGGGGGTAGCACCACAACCAACCCCCAAAACCCTCCCAGGTGAAACATGGGCATCAAACCCACATCAACAGGAGATAAGACAACTAAACCAGAGACAACATCAATGTTCTGGACAGAGACAGCAACAATAGAAGGGGCAGCATTAACATTCTGAACCAAAGCCGCCTCAAAGACAGCATTTGTAGCATCAAAGACAACATCACTAGCATCAGCCAATGTATGATTAGACTGAGGAGAGCAAGAAGCCACACCCCCATCCTTGGAGACTTTTCGAACCGTATAATGATGGTCAGAAATCCCCAACCACCAAGAAGGCATTTTCTTCGATCTAACCTTATCAGAAAGACATCGTGCAGCAAGATGGCCAGTCTTGTGACATTTCCTGCATCTGAATGGAATACCCTCATAATCAAGATTCTGGGTCCAAGATCCTTTTGAAGAAGGCAAAGATATCTTCTCAGGGAGACCCTTAGAAACATCAAACTCCACAAGAATACGAGCATATGTCGTCTTAAAAACATCAAAAGAATCTGAATTAACCACCTGGAAATCCCCAATGGCCTTCCCCACAAACTCCAAGACTGAATCCAGCCAAAGATGGAGGGGAAGATTCGGCAATCTTACCCATAAGGGTATTTTATTAAATGATTCAGAAAGAGGATCAAACCCCTAATACCAGGGTTTGGCCATCAGGGGGAATCGCTCCTCCCAAGAGAAACAACTGTTACACAAAATAGTATTCCTATCTGCAGCATTTTCAAATTTTACAATAAAAAAACCCCTTGCCACAGGATAAATCTGAACTGTATCAGTTATGATGGGCTCCCAATGTTTGGATATCCAAGCATGTAAGTCAGGAAGAGAGGGCCAGAAACCCCTAAAATGAAAAATAGCAGCGGTAGAAGAGAAATCCTCCGCAGTTTTGAAGATCTCATTCATAGCATCTGAATCAAGATTAACCACGATGGGGGTGCTTACAGAAACAGGCAACACCAAAGGACGGGATCCCCCTCTCCCAGTAGAGGAAGGACCATAGATACCTACTTCAAAAGCAGCCACATCAGCATATGAAATCATTGAACTCCACTTAGCCACCTGAGACCCTAAGAGGGTCGTCTGGGAAGACCCTAGCAACGTTTGAGATAGCCCAGAAGCAGCAATCATAGGCAACGCACCACCAAACGCAACAAGAGTAGGAGACTGCCCAGGAACGACGACCGCTGGCAAAACACCACCAAACGCAGCTCCAGGAAAAGCTCCAGCAGAACGCACAACCACAGAAGTTGTGTTACAGTCCAGAGCACCCGCATGTACATGGGCGGGAACAGCAGCATTTTGAAACGAAGCGGGAGCAGGAGCGGGACACATTTTTAGGAGCATGAAGATGCAATCAGTTAATGATAGAACTTTGACAATCTTATGGTTTAGGATAGTCACAATTTTATAAGAGAGATGAAAATTAAGGTAGAATATGCAAAAACGGTGGAAAAACATTTCATACTTAGTGTGTAAAGTTCATAAAGTTAGAGAATGGAAAAGCAATTCAATAATTAAACAAACTAATTTCATCGGATTTTGAAATAATAAAAATATCACATGCAAATAAATAAGGATTAGTTCTAAACTAACACTTTTAAAAGTAGAAAATGATGGACATCATGTATGAGAACAAGAGGACGTAGTTGAATCATGTTCCTACTATAATGTGTATTGAAGTTGAAACTGTTATAAATTGTAGTAATAGTATTAGAATATTACATTGTTAAATCATAGGTTTAGTTTTTTAATAATAATTACAATAATAATATATTAAATGTTAAAACGTAAAATATTTTTCTTAATTAGTAAAATCTATATCATATTGCTTAGTTAAACAACATTATAACAAAAATCTACAACATATTGTTTGGTTAAATAACATTGTAACAATAACTATTTATGCATGTAACAATAACTAGATATTGGTTTTGCCAAAAAAAAAGGAAAAATTAGAATTAGAATTAAAGCTCCATATATAATAATTTTTAGTCACTAAGTTAAAATTAATGAATATCTATTAAAATAATAACTATATAATTAGAATAGATATACAAATATTATTATTAACTAACTAAATATAATAATAATTAGATAACTAGTATCACATATTATTATACATATAATAATTGATCTATATAATAATAATAACTAGTATCACATATAATTATACTATACTAATTGATCTATAACAACATTTGACGGCTCCATAACGGACTTTAGAATCAAGAAGGTAATTAAGTATAAGCATAGGCTGATTATCCATATTGTAAAGAGAATTTTAGGGTTCAATTTTATTCATAATAATCATAAGCATAGAGTAGATTAAAAATACTTGCTTGGTTTGAATGAAGCCATCATTATTATTGATGGGAATTTAGCTATTCCATTTCCCATGGATTATGCTCTGGTGATGGAGACTGGAGGAGGGGATCCAGATTTTAGGGTCAGTATCTGTAGTAGCTATGGTGGTCCTACAAGAAGGTTCTTTATCTTAATTGGATGGGAGTGGGAAGATAAGGTATCAAGCTTAAAGTTTCTAAAAAGAGTGTTGGGTATTACAGACATTCTAGGAAAACCAAATGGAGATAAGATTAATGAGGAAGAGGATTGGGTCTATAAGTATAGATGTGATGAATATTTAGATGGATTAGGCAACAAAAGCTCTTCGGAGGCAAAGGAAGGAGGGGAAATTGAAGTAGAACAAAGCAATGTGGAACAAGAAAGGGTGGAGGTAGGACAGAAAACTGGTGTGAAATCGATAACTTTACTTAGAGATACCAACTCCTAGTTTGAGAAAGGCTCTTCTTCAACAATGGAAGTCAAACAAGGTCAAATGACAAACTCTTCCAAGATGGGACTAGCAAGATGAGCTGCCAACAATAAATTAACAAGAAGTTGATGGTGCTCTTTGTCACTCTAGGGCAGCTATGAAAATTAATGGTTTCATCAGATTTTTTAATAGGCTCTTAGAGCTAGTTCTATCCTCTTAGGTTTAGTTTTTTAATAGATTGTTTTGCAGACATTTCCTTAACTAGCATGGATCTTTTTTACAGGATTTGGATTTTTTTGCAGTAAGTTCAATTTTCATGTTTTATGCCAATAGTAGTCTATGAATTTATAGTTTTTATCATGGTTATATGATAATGGTAAAACTTAACCATCATAATTATATTTTGATTTCATGTACCTTCAACTAATTTTAATAGAATCTATTGGCTCCAAGTCCTTATTCAACAAAAAATAATAATAAACATATAACAACTTATTATTAATAACATGAATTATTATTTAAAATAATTCTTCTACTATTTATTATTAATGACTATATAATAATAAGCATTAATTATTCAATTGAATATTTGTTAACTAATCAAATATAATAATTATTACAAGAATTAGTATCATATAATTATACATGTAATAATTGAGCTATATTATAATAATGATAATAGACATAATAATAACTTCTTATACAATTATTCATAGCACCTAGTATTACCATAATAATCATTCTACTATTGATTATTAATAACAATATATTTTAATAATAAATATTAATTATAAATTTATATTTAATGTATATACTATAATTTATTTTCACTAAATGCATAAAAGATATTACATTATTATTATTAGTTATTATATTATTATCTAATAATTGTATTTATTACATAATATTATATAAGAAATAGGACAAACAGAGTCATATTATGGAATAGTGAAATAGCTTGTATGAAATTTTTTTTAAAATACAAACATAAGAAAAGGTTAATTGATTTTAATTCTTGCTTCTCATTGGTTAGTTTGACATTTAAAAACATCATCGATAAGACTAATAAGACTGTAAAGCACTATTGGGTCACTATTGTCCAATAAAATAATAGATAAAAACACTTTGTATATTTAAAAATAAATTTGAAAAATGTAAACCTTAGAAAACTTGGTGAACATATTTTAATTGTACATGTTTATTGGTTGATGCTTTGACATTTAATTGAAACTGGTTGAATGCATTAATGTTCAGCCTGTGGCAAGAACTAATAAGTAACATGTCATACAAATCTATGCCAATTCATTTTAAGACTCCAATTTTTATCTTTCACAGAAATCCTACAAATCTGAGAAAAGTCAAAACCAATGATCTTATTGAACAGCTTGGAGATGAACCAAACCTAGACTAAAAATGTATATGCAGCTAGATCATCGTTTGTCACAACTTGACCAAATCTACAATTAATAAATTCATTCTCCGAAGGTCAAAATCTGATTAACTCAAATGTACTTCTCTACGACTTTCCTACCAAACAGAGTACCAGTTTTCTGCCTAACCAGAGTGTACATAAGGTGGTATAATTTTGCATCGTTTCCTTGAGGCTACAGCACCACACTTTTCACCATTAAGCTTGCTGACAATCAATGTGAAGTGACAAAAATTGAGCATGTCTGCATGCTACAGAACACCACCTTATACCCCTTTTTGACTTTTGAAAGCTCTCAATTTGCTTAGGGAGGTCCAATGTTATAATTGCGCAAAGCAGCCTCAATGAATCCTTGAAGACCTGCAACCAACTATGATAAATAAATACACAAAGAGAACTTAAAAGTACATCATATGAAGAGAGAGAAGATGAAGGTAGAGTACAAGCAGATAAGCATTAGATCTCCTAACTAGACAGTCAACAAGCTATGCTTGGAATAATGATAGACTATATAGCTTAGAAAAGGATATAGGCAGGCATTGTCGGCCCCTTTACCTTTCCTCTTTCCCTACATCTTACTTATAAGAATGGCCTCTTTTCCATTAAGTACACAATGAATTATGATAACCCTGTATTTTCATATGTATCTATAAAAAGATTTAGCTGGTTCAGGCCAAACAAACTTAACCAATGTCACATTAAATGTTAAATGTTAGGAGTAAATGGCAGAGGAAAATGTCCCAAAAAATAACTGGCCATAGATGTGAGCACAACCTTGTCAACAACTTACGAAAATTTCAGAATCCTAATTAGCTACAGGCCTAAGCTCCTACAGGGATTATTTCTTCTGAATAAAAACAGTTTGGATTGACATTTTTAGTAGGATAGGAAGCCTTTACTCAAAAGGGAACAGTTAATCATAGAATTTCATGATAAACGTATATCTTGCTGTGCATGTTAAAAGTAGGAGAAAATAGAAATGGGTACAAACCACCAAAGAACATGCACATACATGGATTTAACAATAGAAAAGATCAGGCAATGTTACTACATAGAAATTCTATCCTCTTGAAAGACAAATATACAGGATAAAAGATCAACAACATCAAATTTCCAGTCCATGATAATTGTACGTGCTGCTTCTGGCGTCAACTGTGTGAGATTTTTTTATCATCAATGTTTCGGATCACACTCTGTGATCCATCATCAGAATGAATAGGATGAATAAGAGAGCATCAGGATAAAAGATATTGTGCAAATTTTATTCCATTTTGCTGACTGCAATAACTCGTACTGATTTGATTTGCTAATAAGTATTAATATGCATTTCACTGACCAATATGAGATACATTAATATGAAATATAACCATTATCCAGGGCTCGGTAAAATAAAATTGATTCAAAGAAAACATGCAAAAGAAGCAAGGACGGTGAGAACAGAAGGAAGAAAACAAACAAAACACTGATTCAAAAGCAATGTACACAACGAAAAATTGTATTATTGTTGTTATCAAGAAAATACCTGGATCTGCTTTATATATTAGCAGGTTGAAATTTGATAATAGTCATGACAGTTGGGAAAAAATCTGTAAAGATGACAAAAGATCATTTTCAAGTTTTGTGTAGTAAACTTGGTCAATTGAAGAAACAACAGAGCTTATTAATAATCAAGTATCCTGGAGATAAACCAGCTAAGAATGTCATGTAAAGAAAAGATTTGCTCAACTTAATCAACTCTCCACTTTTTCAATTTGTTAAAAGCCACCGAAATATTAAAATGCCAAAAGAATTATCAAAAAACCTGACTAAAATAAAAATACCATGCAATAAACCAAAGTTAGGCCTAACTTGACCATATTTTCAACATATTCACGCTAACAAATGTTTCAGAAGCTAGGTAATTCTGATGAACAATACAGTTTTCCTACTTATTTAGTGGAATCCCAATTTTATTCATACGATATTCCTATTTATTTATTAGGTGCCAGCATTCTTCATATCCACAGTGAGAAGATGCTTGTCTAATCATTGAATCTCCACCAGCTAATAAAAGCAAAAAAATATTTCATTATCGCATGTAATTTGATCACTTTGAGATTAGATCATAGAAGAAAAACATATCACCAGGCTTTACAATGTACATCAACCACCTGGCTGGTTTCAAAAGCAATGTACGATGGCAAAAACAGAGCACATTCACGTGCTATAAACATCACCTGATAGTTCTACTTGAAGATTGAAAAGACTCATTTGGCTCAGGCAAATCTGACAGTGACATAGCGACAGAAGCCTGGGTATGAATCCTTGAAGGCCTGCACTGAACTTTGACAAATAAACACACAAAGGGCAAAACGAAAGCAGCTAAGCATAAGTTACCATAAATAGACAAGCTACTACTTAAGAATCTAAGATGCCAATCACATGTTATGTAGTTATAAAGATGGGCATCATTTCAACTTTCCCTAAATCTTTTCCATATTAGCATCTCATGTTTCACAAAGATGCAATGATAACTGTACAATTTTTTAATCTAAAATAGTGGACCTTAATATGGTTCAATCCAAATAAAACTAATTAAGCATTTTTAGGATTTGTGACAAGTGAATGTTTCCAAAGTTGAAAATTGTGCAAGTCAATTTTTATGGGTCGGGAACATCTTTCCTGCGTGATCTCAGTATTGATTTGGTATAGAATGACTACCTTGGCAGCAATACAATTTGTCAGGATAGAGAGGCAAAGCTTCTAAAGAGAAAATGCAAGCACTTCCGAATGTGCAGTCTCCCTCAGAGGTATATTTTCACATGTGATGTGTATAAGCATGAAATCGGAATCCTACTAAAAAAGGTGCATAACATATTACCTAATGTTTAGTGGCCTTCAGTGAAGATGTGAAAAAAATACAAGCAAGTTGCAAAAGGAGATTCACACAAGTCCAAAATTGTTGAAACAGTGAGCATGTTGGCTGTCTAACCAAGAAGCAAAAATTTGTCATGAATGATGAATAGAAACCATTTGAATATATATATATATATATATATATATATATATACAGAATGGTCCCTGCCTCAACAATGTCACGTAACCATCCTACATGAAAATGGATTTGAAAATATAGTATAGCTCATTTTTTTCCTGAACACCTATTTGCAATATTTCTACTGCTTTATATAGCGCCTTTTCATTTGCGAAATGGAAAATGCAAATATGTAAATGACAATATTTTCTGTGTTATATGTATATTTGTAAAATCGCCATGGTTCTTGAATGAGATGCATATAAAATCTCATTTCAAGGATGGCTTGCTTGGTATAGAGACTGATTCCTTATGGAGAATTAAAGAACTTTCCAAAATTGTGGCACATTTGCGAAAGAACTTTACAGAAATCCTATAAATATAGTTCTATTAGCTAATGACGTTTAAGAAATTGGAGAGATGGTTTTGTAGATATATATTGTGCAATATATCCAAGCCAACCAATTGGAGGAAAGGATTACATATTTAGCCTCCAAGTTTCTGACAACCAGTGGCAGTCCATTTCCACAGAATTCTTATGTGCGCTATCAAGTAGTGCAAGACAACTTGCTAGCTTTGTGATATTGAAGATGTGTAACATAATTGTTGACTTCTTGTGATAAGTTTAGACATTAAGCAATCAACAATCAAACACTTCTTTCACTATATATATGCTTTATCAGTTGTATGATATCCATTATTACATAATTTGAAGCAAACAATGGTCAATGATGTCCCACCTATCATACACAATGGAAAGAACAATTATAAATGTCCAAAACATGGGATCAAAATCTATCATATTTGTAACATGACAAAAACATCACAATGCAGAGCTCTATTGTTTGCGTACATTTGGAGGCATGTATAGTTTTTAAACTTCAGCATGTTCCATTTAATAATCAGTTTCCTAATACATATATCTGTGAAAGAAGTGGGGAGATGATTCCAAGGTCATGCTTCACAGAACATGGACAACAAATACAAGAGGAGGTAAAAGAGGTACTTTGTCAAGCACAATGAAAGTGCTCTATTGGCTCGGGGTGATCTGACACCAAATGTGTGCAACTCAGCATCAATGAATCCTTGAAGACCTGCATCCAACTATGATGGGAAATTTACAACAAGAAATAAAATAAAAAAAACCATGTGAGCAAGGGCAAGACAAAGTTCAAAGAAAAATAGCTAAGCATTAGCCCTCCCAACTAGAAAGCAACAAGTTAAGATGGAAATTCAAATATATTATACAGAAGAAAATATGTAGGAAAAATCATCTACACTGTTTGCTTTTCCTTTTCCTTACATCTCCATATTATAAGCACATTTTTCATGTACAAGTACAGAAGGGATGTTTTTATGGTTCCACCCAAACAAACCTTACCAGTAGCATTTTTATATGAATGCTATTGGGGAACTCTTCCTAGGTTGAACATGGTGCAACTCGTAACCTTTATGGATCAGTAAACCTCTACAAAATGTTAATTGTTGGATATTTCAGTCCTCCTTTGGTATAGACTGAGCTACATTAATTATAAACAATTTGCAAGGATGAGGAGATTGAAGAGCTACTGAAGTGAAGCCAAGAGCTTACACAAAGTGAATCCTAGCATTGCTCAATGTGCGGTCACCATCAAGGATAGAACAAGATTCGTGTGAGAATGCAATCCAAATTATATTCAGAAAGCATGAAATATATAAATATAGCATATCCTTTAGAGAGTTCAATGGAGTAGTGAACTACAAGGCATTATGAAAGGTGCTGTATGCTAGTCAAAATTTGTTAAACAGTGAGTTCTCCAGTTGTTTCACAAAGCAACAATCATTAAAAGTCAATCTCTAAAATAAACAACTCATTGACCTGCGTATTGTTGACAATCATCTCCCTTGAACCAGTTACAGAACAAAACGGGACTTGCCTATTACCACCAATTATGTTCCTCGAACAAGGTGGCTTTTGTCCATTAAAAGCAGATTTCAACATGATTGTGATTGCTCATTCTTGGACAGGATTGTGATTGTTCACAAGTCATGAACTCTAATAGTTTATTCAATCAAAGAATGAGTGAGAACACGGTTCTCAAGTCAGACAAGAACAAGGCCTATGGTAACGTCAGATAGGACTTCCTCATTCCTGTTCTATGAAAATTCAGCTTCTTGGGAGAATGGTGCAAATGGCTCCTAGTTGTATCTCAACTCTTCAGTTTCCTCTTCTGATTAATAACAGCCCAATTCAGCTTCTTTAGTACCAACAAGAAGCTGGAACTTTGTCATCCTAATTTTTGTCATATCTTCATCGTACATGCCAAATCATTGAGCTGTTCTATAACTTCAGCATAAATCCAACATAAAGACTTCAAATTTACTACAGGCCATAGACTAGTTTTACACTTTCAGCTTCATGAAAATACAATTCTAATGGGACAAACTCAATTTGCCAAAGCTGCAGTGCTAAAACCTATACTGAAACTTATTTGCCGTATCTTAAAAAATGATTAATTTCCACAAATTAGAGGTTTTCTTACTAATTGTGAATCCAATCAACTAAAAGTGGCTTGAACATATCCTGGACAAAGAGAACAAACAGCTGCCAAAAAGGCATCTGATGGCCGCTCTTTGTGCATCATTGTGGATCTTCTATGTGGGATGAATTGGATCAAGGCTTGCATCATACTGGGGGAGGTAACTATCATTAAGAGGAAGGATATGTCATGTGTGAACATTTTTTCTATGTTTGGGTTCGGGTTCAGAATCAAGTTCAAAACCCAGTTCACCAGTATGGCAAAATTTTGAAATGGGGATTGAGTTTGTTAGTCCAAAAACAATATAGATAGATATATAGATAGATAGCCTAGAAGCATGAATTAAGACTAGAATGTCACATAGTATCATATAAACAATAAAAACACCATAAACTTGTAATCATATATCTACATTAAGTCCCCCAATAGGTTTGAAATTAAAGATTATAATATTTAATTTAAATTAATATATATTTTTTACACTTATTAAATTAAAATATTAAAAATAGAACAATATTAACAAACTTAAAGATAATACTTCCCAGTTTTATTATATTTATTAATACTCCAAAATGGTTCTGATGGACAGCATCCATGGGCATAGAAATTATAATATTTAATATAAATTAATATATATTTTTTACACTTATTAAATTAAAATATTAAAAATAGAACAATATTAACAAACTTTAAAGATAATACTTCCCAGTTTTATTATAATTATAAATACTCCAAAATGGGTCTGATGGACAGTGCCTGTGGGCATAGAAGCAAGATCACTGTGCATATGTACAGAGGCGATAGGTGGTTCCACTTCTCCCCCACTCACTAGATAAGCAATTCTATTCCTTCCACCAGGTCTAATTGGTATTTATCTCCCCTGCGCACCAAGCCTCGCACCTGCACCAGCTTCCTGTCCCAATCCGCAATGATTTCTGAATTTACGTTCCGACTGCTACCGTCAAAATTTACTCCAGTTTTCATTTGCCAAAGATTTTTGCTGCTACTATTAGTTCCGCCTAAATCAGCATACCCAGACTCGAACCAAACCAGTACCCGGATATAGCCCGCGAACCTGGTAACTTAGCCATTATTCAACCTTTCATGAGACATGGACCTTCAGTTGAGACAAACATCCCACTCTTCCATCAGAAGGAAGTTTTTTTATTTGAAGTGTTTGGGAGAAGCAGCTATTGAAAGACCTTGACCCAACAAAATTCAATCTAAGTGCAAAGCTGGTATGGATTATTGAGCCAAATCCTATGTAAGAGTTTTACCTCTAGAGAAGATTTTCAACTCAGCAACCCTGACCAGTGAATCTCATATATGGAACTTCATCAGACCATGTACAATCTTGGACATCATTTTTTTCTGTTGGAAGGTTAAGAAAAGAAGTAAGGCTCATTTATGGAAGGGCATGTGGAAAGAAAATATGGCACATTGCTGCAAAACTTGAAACACCTTCCCTGAAAAATATCTTGACTACTGTTGGGGGTCAAGAGTTCAGAAGCACTCATTCAAGGAAGGAGCATTGGGCTGGCAGTGCTGCTGGGAGGGTCCTCTTGCAATTCCCAACATTAATTAAAGGCAGCCAGCAGAACTTAATTGGTGACTATGCCTATCATGATTCCTAACTTCCAAGGAAGCAATGTTTTAATGATCAAAAAATTTATCAGAAGTTGTTGCTTTCAGTCATGGAGTTGTTGAAAGACCATGGAAGTAGATATTTGTTCTGTTTCATCACGTTTTATTGCCATTGAGTCTGGTCTCAGTTCAGAAGTAGACTAGTGGTGATCCACAGCATGTCAAGGAAATCTTGAAGCAGGGGGTCAGAAAGTCATTGAATGAATTTTGAATGTTGACAAAACAGCCAACATTCAGCAGGCACCAATTTTGCTATCGCCCCAGTGGTTTCAGAATCAACACTGTTGACTTTCAGCAGTTTCACAACTATCAGTTTTTGCAATAAGTGATTTCGTAAATGACATGATGACAAGTGCCAATTTTGCTTCCTTTACGTATGTGCTTCCTTTTGGCACCAAGGAGGGATATGGGGAAGACATAAGAAGACTCCAAAGTCCAAACACACTGGGTTGGGGTTGGCTCTCATTCATGCCTTTATCTAGTTCACATTTTGACAGTTTTTAGTATAAAAACAGAATTTTCTTGGTGCAAAGACCATTTAGCAAATGTTTAGCATGTTGTCAAGCTCAATTTTTTCCCTACAGTCATTGTAGACACTTGTATTGACTGTAATATAGTGGCACAAGGAGAGGGGCTCACTCTTTGGAATTTCCTTCCATTCTAAGGATTTCTCCAAGAGTAACCATGTCTTTCAGTCTGTGTGGTTTATTTTGCACCGTATCTGTTACAAGTTTCTAATGTTGTTGCAACTACTTTGAGTGTATTTTACTAATATAATAACCGCTAGAATTATGAGATCAGTTGCTTGTAGGAGCTTTGTAGGGTGGGCAAGCAATAATTTGTAATTGGCACTTGTTAGGAGAACATCTCCACCCGCGTTTTGAGAATCAAATAGTATTAAAACTGGCTTTGGGTATTTTTCCAAGCATGTTGACTTGTTATACCCTCCAAAAGATCAAGTGGAGAATTGTTCCCTTGGAAAATTGGTACCAAAGAGTGGAATAGGATGGCTAGATGAATGACAATGTATTTGGCTAGAGATAAGGATGAAGTCGATGCTCCATTTAAGGAACTAGAAGATGATGTTTCAAGAAGCTCAGTGAACAAGATTGATAAGCTTGAAAGCATTATGCTTACCTTGATAAGAAAAACTTGGTATCTCAAAGAAGCAAAAAGAAGATAACAAATGTGAGGAACCTAAGCAAGAGCAAAGAAAGACATCCTATTGAGGAATTTTCAAGGTTGAAGGTAAAATTGATATTGAGCCCTTTGATGATGAAATCATGATACAAAAAAAAATTCCAATTTTGTACTTCATTGCATGTTTTTGGATAGTGACCTAATGGAGAAGGTTTGGGGTTGTATGGAACATCTTGGAACATTCTTTAGTAAAGGTGTAATGCCCTTATCCTCAGAAAATCATAAATATAATTCAGATCTGAAATTTGATTTGAAAATAATTATGCCATGCAAGAAAAGCATCCAAACTAGCTAACTAGTCCTATAACAAAATAGACAACCATTGAGTGAACTCTCTATAAACATTACTGCATTGATTGTCTGACATGGAACAACATAGAACAGGTCTGAAAATCAGATTTATAATGGCGAACCTGACTATTGCTCCACACATCAAACTTCTATACTCAAATGGCCAACTATGCCAAAACAACACTACCCAATCTACTCCAAAATTCTCCAACTGAAATAATGTGTTCATCAAATGAAAATAATAATACATAGGACTGATTACAGACTCAATAACAACAGCATAGTACCGTATAAGCCTCACACTATAGAAAAATCACAAACCTATGCTTGAAAAGCAATCCAAAGTTCCAAACAACACCCAAAGTAAACTTGGAAACTGGAAAAGAAGCAACCAACAATCTACAAAATTTCCTTCCGCCCAAATGCTATATCCGAGTGAGAATGCCCTCTATGAACAAGGAAATCCATCATTGGCTCATACAATGCTCATGGTTTCCCATCCACAAGCTTTCTCTTTCAACAAGGTTCCATCCTCTAAAGAAGTTTCATGGAAATCTGCAAATGTAGAGAAGAAAAATGATAACCAACAAAACCCAAATTTACCATAACCCCAATATTTGTATCCATCATGCATGCAAGGTTTTGGCACCCAAATGCAAACTGTCCTTTCGAATTAATGCTAATTTAATAATGACAGTTGTCATAAGTTGTCATTGAGATATCAAAGATTCTCCTTCACTTGTAACAATGGAAACAGCAAAACAAATTACAAGTACAAAAAATTTACAAAGAAGAACAATGTATAAACACAGATTTATGTGAAAAAACTTAGTAAATTATACCAGGAAAAAAACCACGGGCAAATATCTTTCGTATATTATTCCTTAGGAATTCCATAGTTACAAAAATTTCCAAAATGTACATAAAAACATGACTTCAAATCTTTGATTAGCATATAACAATCAAGTTGCAAAGTCCTAATTGAAGACAACTTACTAAAAGTAAATATAGTAAGTATGACTTGTACAACTACATGTTTATCACATGCAAAAATTACTATTTATAGTAAGTCTCCTAACAAAACTTTCTATTTATAGTAAGCCTCAAAAAAATATGTTGTCATTGGTGGAATAATATACTACCACGGTATCCCGTGATAGCTTCACATTCCAATAAAAACTTTCTAAAATTCATTTTGTTGCAACTTTCCCAAAATGGCACAAATTCAAATTCAGTCTCCCTCCTTTGGGATTCCTCCTAATTTAATTATGACAGTTTTCCAAAAATTGTCATTGAGTTATCAAAGCTTCTCCTCCACTTGTCACAGCGAAAACTTTCTAACATTCATTCTACAACAACTTTCCCAAAATGACAAATTCAAACACCCCACTTAGTGATTCTATAGATTTAATTCAATATTTGTATGTCCTTTTGGTATGTACAATATTTGGACATGTCTAAATATTAAATTTATTATTTTCCTTAAGCTTGTCCAATTAATCCATGGAAGAATAAAATGGGTTAATGTTTGCCAAACTCCAAATTTAATCAAAAGGGGACATGACAAAAGGACATATAGTTCCAAGATTGATTCTGATAACTATCTCAAAAATGCAAATGTGTTGCAAGGGCAAAAATAATATTTATTTGGAATCAAATCCTAGATATGATTGCATATTTGAAATCCTCTTAAAAAGTTCCATAATCTTAAAACATGGCACCTTGTTTCGGTTCTCTATGAAAAAGTTATGGTTCCCAGAAGAATTAGGTCAAAGAAAGCTAATCAAGCAATGGATCTCTAAGAAGCAATGATTTCCTGATTCGTCACTCTACAAAAAGTGACAAATCCCTCATTTGCCAGTTTGCAAAAAGCAATGAATTCCTTCCATGTAGCTGCAAGTGTCTTTTGGCAATCTAAATTTTTTATTTTTGGCTTCATTGTCCTCATTAGTAGTCATTTTAGCTTCCTTCATACTTGGGAATCTATGAACATGTCTAAGGTTGAATTGAGCATAGAGGGAGCTTGCAAAGTCTTTAACTCAAATATTGGGAGCTATTTGAGTGTCCTGGCATTTTGATTGTATTGGAATGAGTTCTTAGGAGGGATACAAAATGTTCTTGGGGAGTAACTATGAAAATATAACACAAGGAATGATTACCAAGATATTTCGTAATAAAATCATGAGCAAAAGTCTCCTTAAATAAAAGATACAAAAGATTTACCCATAAAGGATAAGATCGAAGGCAATAAAGCAAAGGCTAAGAACTTAACTGACCATTATAAAACAAAATATTCCTAAAGTCTAACCTAAGAACTTAATTGATCATTATAAACTAAATAGTACAATACTACTTTAATACCCTCCCTTAATGGTCAATCTACTATTACACCAAGTGCACCCCAAAATTTTACAAATTTGTTAGGATTCAAGGACTTGGTAATGTTAGTATTTTCAGATTTATTCAAGGAAAATATAATCTATAGATGTCTTTTAAAACTCAAACAAATTACTATGCAAAGTAGACAAAGAGAATGGAAGGATAGTACTGATTTTGTCCTTCAAAATTGCTAGGTAATGGTGTGAGGATTACTTCTTCAAGTTTGCCCTAAACTGATCTCCAAACTCTCTTTAAGTCTGCTCAAATTCCTTTGTGCTCATCCAATGATCTTGTTGAAGGAAGAAGGCTACATTATGTTTTTGGTTGCTTCTTACCTTCTCCAAGTCACTCTAATATATGAGCTACTTAAGATAAACTCTTGACCTTCAAGTTGGCCAACTTGGGCTCATAATTATTATCTTAATGACAACTTGGGCCCTCCCAAGTATTATTTGATTTAATTAAATCATTACTCATAAATTATCGATAAACAATAGATAATAAATATCCCTTATTTATTATCATTATTTAAATCAATTATAATAAATATAACTCAATATATTTATAATTTATTATTCCCAAATTATCCAAGTGTTTGATCTTTGCCGTAAAGACCAAAATATCAACACTCCCTCTTGGACTTGAGGAAAAGATCAACCCAATGATCTCCCTCTATCACCCTTGATAGAGATACCAAAAACATAAACAACATGGATTCCATATCCAATAGAATCATAGATCTCATATCTATGATAGGTAGAACACATATGTTCTTACATCATTTCCAACCATAGATTTGATATCCATATGAATATCATGGTAACGAGATTTTTACCAATCGGATGTGGATTTCCTAAATCCACGAGTCTCCTAGACTCAAAACATAACAAAAATGGATTCCTAATCCAAAGATGCCATAGATCTCTCATCTATGATAGTAGATCTCTATCTACAAGGTATAATGAGAACACGACGGTTCTTCATACATCTCATATTCATATGAGAAACATCATATCATATGATGCTTACCATCCAAATGTGGATCTCCTAGATCCTCTGGTCTCCATGACCCAAGAATATCAGTCCATGATATAAGTGAAATCAAGTCCATGATATCAAATTTCCAATCAATTTGTGAATTTCCTAAATCCACTAGTCACCTTGACTATTTTGAATATCAAGTCCATGATATTCAAGGTAGTATCAAGTCCATGATACTTTCCAAACACAAGTTATCATCAAGTTCATGATGATTTCTATCCAATTTGTGGATAACTAAATCCACGAGTCCTCTTGACTCAGCCGATAGAATATCAAATCCATGATATTCATGGTATCATCAAGTCCATGATGTATACCAACCAATCTATGGATAACTAAATCCACGAGTCACCAAGACTCAAGAAATGTCTAGTCCATGACATCAAACCAACATCAAGTCCATGATGTTACGAGCATTGGTCTAACAAATATAAAGTCCATGATATTCACCAAGTGCTTGGAGTAATGGCCTACCGACATCAAGTCCATGATGTCCACCAATTACTCAGATGTGGATCTCTGATCCACAAGATATCAAATCCATGATATCCTCGAGTCTTGGTCTAACGAATATCAAATCCATGACATTCACCAAGTACTCGGAGAAAATGGCCTTCAGACATCAAATCCATGATGTCCACCATATGCTAAGAAGTGGATCCCTGATCTACCAGATATCAAATTAATGATATCCTCGAGCATTGGCCTAACGAATATCAAATCCATGATATTCACAAAGTACTCGGAGCAAATGGCCTCCAGACATCAAATCCATGATGTCCACCATATGCTAAGAAGTGAATCCCTGATTCACCAAATATCAAATTAATGATATCCTCGAGCATTGGCCTAACGAATATCAAATCCATGATATTCACCAAGTGCTCGGATGTGGATCCCTGATCCACGAGTCCCCTGGACTCAAAGAATATCAAATGATATTCTTCAATTCATAAGAATAACTTGGCCATAAGCATAAGTATATCCAAATGAATAATCATAACCACATGAATCTTATAAACAAAACCTTATCTCATGAATCCACATAAGCATAAGATTAACCAATATGATCATAAGATTCAAGTTAAATGTAAAGTTCACACATAGAACCATATGTAATATAGTCTCAGCTATAATTAGTAAATGAAAGAAAGTATGATCCATTCATACACAATAATTAAAGTATGCTTCACAAGCATATAAATGACATATGCCCCATACAATTGTATTAAGTAGTTAATATCCAAATGCTGTTCTCTCATAGAACCAGTATAATTTATCCAGCATCTATTGACAAACATAAGAGTAATCACATAAGTCTTCACCACCTAAAGGTAACCAACATATAACCAGGTGCAATGTGATCACAGCAAGATGCAATAGTTTTATCTAAAACATATGTCCACAAAATATTCTCTCCGACATACAACAATATTATCTCTAAGTTTCATAATGTATGTTCCCAAGAAATATGCCAATTGTACAATGTAGCATATACAACATATGCCAATTCATTAATCAATAATGTATGCACCCATGCATCAAACAAAACAATGTACGTTGCCATCCATACATCAAGTTAATCAGCCAAGTGTGTAAAGTATGGACATACATAACAGAAATATGTCAATGTAAGATATGCTGCAACATAATGTATGCTTCTCACAAATAAGTGTTAATTAATCAGTTATGCCAATGACAAATAATGAGCTAGATATGCAAAGAAACAGCTATGCTAATCAGCTGTGAATGTTCCCATACATATGTCTAGGCAAAGTATGCATCCATGCATAATGTATGCTCCTCGTATATGCATAAATCCAGCAAGTCAAGGTATCATAATGTATGTATCCAATATAAAACAGTTAATGTTCTCAACATATACCAAAGTGAAGTATACATAATGTTGTAAAGTATATCACAATATACTAAAGAAAAGAATGTGCTTCCTACACATTCATAATCAGTTAATAACAATTAACTAGCTATGTCAAACAGCCATGACAATGGGAATGATCCCGCACATTCATACAATTAGAATGCAAACAGTAAAGAAAGGAGTTTATACTGCAAAACCAGGTTTAAGTGAGCCCATGATTAAACTCCCTCTTAAGTCAAGCACTAAGGGAATTGCGATGTCAATTCATAGCCTTTTTTTTTTTTTTTCAACATCCTCAATAATTTTCTACTTAAGTGCATGCGATACTTATCTCAAGGATCTTGGCAATGAAGGCAGGTTAGACCGTTTTCCCATGTCTACGCCTCTCTCCCTGATGATACTTTCACTCCTTTCTCTGATGGTGATAGAATTCATTGAGTCTAAAGTTGCTGCTAAGATTCCACAAGTCAAGTGTTTCTTGTGAATATAAACGACCCCATACAGCACTATTATAGCCCCGGGTTGTTATAAACAGAATTATTCCATTATTACCATTGTCTGATTGCATCCACTGAGCAACTTCCTTGTTCATTTTCTGATCCCCATATTTGACTCTATACCAATGTAGCCCGATCCACAAGGAGGCTGCCAAATACAATGCCACCCTCAACCGATTTGTGATGAGGAAAGAAATTGTTTCGCAACTAATTTGATGTGCAAGTCTGCAATTTTGAGATGTCATTAGACCTGCTATTACAATATGTGCGATCTGCTAAACAAAATATACAGGCCTCCAACCAATATAAATCTTCTTAGATCTGATGAAATTGTTCAAACAATTCTGAAATAAAAACTCCCGATAATGAAAGGACACAAATAAGTCGCCAATCTAGGAATATTGTATATAGACATAGTCGGATTTGGTTCAATTGACCCATATCACTATGGTTGCAAAACACACAGGCCCAAATACACACATCCGACTATTAGAGAGACTGAGGATAATACCACATTGGGCGACATCTACATCTAACTTGGGCGCCACCTTTTTTTTTTAATTTTTTTTAGTGACACTTCTAACCTACCCGAGCTCCGCCCTAGCTGAGATCCACAGACCTGAAGCGTTTGACCCATCAATGACCAGTCATATCGAAATAGGCCAATGTCAAGTTATTGGCGACAATTATCTTTACCAGCAGAGATCAACCTACAAAGAAATCGGATCTCTGCACACTGAATGTCTCATGCACATAGTTTCCAGCACAACACACAAAATCACTACGGTCTCATTCCAAGTCTTAAAAGGTTGAGATAGATTTTCCTAAAATTCTGAAATGGATCTTTTCTCTACCAGCGCTCTGATACCATGTTAGTATTTTCAGATTTATTCAAGGAAAATATAATCTATAGATGTCTTTTAAAACTCAAACAAATTACTATGCAAAGTAGACAAAGAGAATGGAAGGATAGTACCGATTTTGTCCTTCAAAATTGCTAGGTAATGGTGTGAGGATTACTTCTTCAAGTCTGCCCTAAACTGATCTCCAAACTCTCTTTAAGTCTGCTCAAATTCCTTTGTGCTCATCCAACGATCTTGTTGAAGGAAGAAGGCTACATTATGTTTTTGGTTGCTTCTTACCTTCTCCAAGTCGCTCTAATATATGAGCTACTTAAGATAAACTCTTGACCTTCAAGTTGGCCGACTTGGGCTCATAATTATTATCTTAATGACAACTTGGGCCCTCCCAAGTATTATTTGATTTAATTAAATCATTACTCATAAATTATCGATAAACAATAGATAATAAATATCCCTTATTTATTATCATTATTTAAATCGATTATAATAAATATAACTCCATATATTTATTATTTATTATTTATTATTCCCAAATTATCCAAGTGTTTGATCTTTGCCGTAAAGACCAAAATATCAACAGGTAAGAATGTTCGCAATTTGATCAAGTTTGCAAATACTACAACATCCCCAATCCAGCTTCTACAAGTTGCTTGATGAAATGACAATGAAGCTCCACCTATTTAGTAGGCTTGAGAAAGACTGGATCCTTGGCAAGCTTTAGCACCCCTTTATTGTCAGAAAACAAGAGTTAAGGCCCTCCTTGAGACATTTTCATGTCTAAAAGAATCTTTCAAAGCCATATTGCCTCACATGTTGCTTTGATTGTTCCTCAATACTTTGCATCTGTCAAGAAAAGAGTTATTGCCTAAAGCTTCTTGCTGGTCTCTGTGACTGCACCTGTGCCAAGGCTGAAAACATATCCAATAGTGGATTTTTAGTTATCAACAAATCCTGCCCTATCTGAATCTGTGAACCCAACCAGCCTAGGATCTTTGCTAAAGTTTTACAAAATGCCAAAGTGAAGAGTCCCTTTCACATATCTCAACACCTACTTCACTACAACCTAATGTTCTGCCTTTTGTGATGTCATGGATCTAGATGTAACTCACAACATAGCTCAAATCAGGTCTATTGGCTATAGAATAGATAAGACTGCCCACTAGTTGTCTGAATCCCAACTCATGGATTACCTTTAAGACTGTTTTAGCTGAAAGCTTCAACCCTATCTCCACTGATGCATACAAGATTTTGCAATTATCATTCTAAACTTGTCAAGCAAACTCCTAGCAAATTTAGATTGAGAAATTAAAATACCACCAGTTGTTTACCAAACCTCTACACCTTGGCAATAACGTAGAAGACCTAAGTTAGTTAGGTCAAAAGCCTTACTCAAATTACATTTGATTTGCCTCACAACCTGTAATGATGATATCATCTATGTAAATGACTAGTAGAATAATCTGATTGCCTATGATTTTGACATAATCATTTGGATCTAAAGGACTTCCTTGGAATCCCTATTGGACCAAATGCTTGTTAATTTTAATGTACCATGCCCGAGGTGCCTACTTTAGGCGATACAGAGCTTTCATTAGTCTGCATACTTGATACTCCTTTCCTGGAACCTACAAACCTTGAGGTTGATTCATGTACACTTCTTCCTCCAAGTCGCCATTGAGGAAGGCACTCTGTGTTGAAATCCGTAGTCATTGATGTCAAACGATACAATGATATGCACTTACCTGTGTCAGCAATGACTTTCTTCAAAGACTGCAGAGGACTGGTTAATCTGCATGGTGATGCAATTCATAGACAGAGCCTGGAGATGTGTTAGACAGCGCCTGGAGATGTATGCTTATGGATATAAAGTGCCCAGAATTAATAGTCCGACAACTGTCAAAAGAAACATATACGTGTATCTTCCATAAACACGAAGGAGAGTCTGGATGTAAATCCTTTTAAATCGGGTTGGTAAGCAGACTAGCAGGTCCTGATAAGCATGATATTTGTCAGAGTTATTCACGCGATACCTATGTGTTGTCGGGTTATAAAAATGTGTATTGGATTTCATTTGCCGGTGATAAAGAAAATCCTCCAAATAAAGACAAACGACTTCCATGTCATGGTGCAAATGTTTCTAACGAAGTGCTGTCTGTGTGGCTGTCTATCGGGCATACTAGCATACAAGGAGGTCTCCATTCTTTGGAAAAGACAATATGCAAATTAATGAAACATGACTTGCGTATAAACATACTGCAGTGATAATCGTTTGGACAGTTGTCGCAGTTACTATATGCGATAAACATTTTAAAATGGTTAATGTTCTTTGTTAGTTGTAACTTGCTGCGGGTAGTTTTAGAACTACTTCAAACTTCCTATTCGGTTTGTTTCTTTTTCTCGTGTCTATATAAGAACAATATTTTCATTCCAAATATGTAGAGTGAGAGAACGTAAAAGCAAAAACACGATAAATCAGTAATGAGTTATATGGTACAAAGAGTGATATAATATTGAAAGTTAAGATCATTCTGCTGGAGGTTAGCGTGCGGTTACGAATTACTGGAAGTCTGGTGCAAGGAGTGCATTATAACTACAGCGATGTTGAGTTGGTTTAGGATTGAATAATTTCACAGGTATATATATATGCTGCAAACTTGATTATACAGTAACTGATTATTCAGCTTATCATTGTATACAGTATTGCCTATGTAAGGTATGATATTCACTGTTAACAGCCAGGTGTAACGAAATTGTTATTTACAAAGCTTCCTGTATACAGAATTATTTATAGATTCTGCATTGAAGTTATAAGTTAAAAAGCTTACAGAAATAGCAGGCATCAGGTCTATATAATGGAATAAACCTCTCCAGATTTCTATATCTTGTGTTGACTGTAATAGAGTTGTTGCTCTAATTTTTCAGTTGTGATGGAGTTGTTGCTCTTAAGCAAGAGAGGAGTTGTGGCTCCTTAAGGTTGAAGCCTTTAAACGTTGTAATTGGTTTTGAAGATTGTAAGGCTGGATTAGGACAGTAGATCCTAGCAGCATTTCTCACCGTGGTTTTTTTCCCACATTGGGTTTCCACGTCATATTGCTGTGTTTCATCTTGTGTCTCTTTCTTGATTTTGTTAAGTTTCTGCAATGTTCTATTTAATGCTTTAAGCAAATCAAGTTGGAGTAAAATTGAAGTATACTGAGAGAGAAGATTTGTACACTGCTAATTCACCCCTCCTCTTAGCAGTATAACTGTGTTCTACAATTGCTATCAAAGCAGGTGCTTGTTAAAAGACCTAACTAGTGCAAATTTAGAAGGTGCATCTTCAAATAAAGCACCATTATTTGACAGAACGAATTATGCTTTTTGGAGTGTTAGAATGGAGAGTTATATTTCTTCAATTGGTTATGATGTTTGGATGTCAGTTGAAAATGGATATACTTTGTCTAAAACTGCTTTAACTGATCCTGCAGATAAGAAAGGTTATGAAAACAATGCAAAAGCTAAGAATGCATTATTATGTGGTTTGGCAAATAATGAGTTTACCAAAGTTATGCATTGTAAAACTGCTAAAGAAATTTGGGACAAATTAAAAGGTGTATACGAAGGGGATGATAAAGTTAAATAGGCTAAACTACAAACGTTTAAGGCTAAATTTGAAGAATTAAAAATGAAAGAAGAAGAGTGTATTGCTGATTATCTTCTAAGGGTAGATGAGGTTGTGAATGCAATTAAAGGTTTGGGTGAAAAGATGAAAGAACCAACAGTTGTTCTGAAAGTCTTACGGTCTTTACCATCTAGATATAATGCTAAGATATTTGCTGTTGAAGAAGCTAGAGATTTAAACAAACTTACATTAGATGATTTGCATGGTATACTAACAGCATATGAAATGAGAATGTCAGGTGAACCAGAGACAAAGAGGGAGGTTGCATTTAAGGCAACAAAAAAGGATGATAGCTTAGAGTCAGAAGATTTAGAAGAACAATTGGCACATTTGGTAAAAAGGTTCAAAAAGTTTGGTAAAAAGAAATCACCCATGAGATGTTTTAATTGTGGTAAAAGTGGTCATTTTGCTGCTAAATGTCCTAACGCTAATAGTGATGAAGAAGATACCATTTCAAAGAAATCATCTACTCACAAATCAAAAAGGTTTATTAAGAAAAAATAAAGTTTGGTTACTAAGAATGATAGTACTGGTACTTGTGATTCTGATGGCTATGAGACTTTGTTTATGGTTTTAGGACCTAACTCTGCAGATTCTAGTGACAGTGAATCAAGCAACAATACAGAAGATGAAGTTGACCTCGAGGCTGAACTACTTTGTGCGCTGGAAGAAATCAGTCGACTGAAGAAATTAGTGTCAGGTAATGAACTTTCAAAAGAAATTCAAGATAAAACTAAACTTATAACAGATTTGAAGATTGAACTTGAAGAAACAAAAAGAAAGTTAGATGTTGTGAATTCTGAACTTATTCTTAAAACTGAGAATTGCTCTAAGTTGGAAGAAGAAGTAGTTGGTTTAAGAAGTGAAATAAAAAAATGACTTTACTTTCTAATAAACAAGTTAACTTTGTGAAAAGTTCATAAATGCTAAGTGATATGCTGAAGCAACAACAAAATAGTAACATCAAAACAGGTGTGGGTTTTGATAAAGCTGAAAGTTCTAATCATGCAAAGAATAAAACAAACTTTGATGCCAAAAACTGGTTTCCTAGAAGAAATTATTATTCTTTTCATGGTTATTGTCATTTTTGTAATTATTTTGGTCACAAAGCAATAAACTGCAGAAAAATGGATAACAGAAGGTTCAGCTCTATTCAATCTAATCATTTTGGTGCTTTGAGAAGGTTTAATTTGTTTTGTTTCAAGTGTTGGAATTCAGGTCACAGTACAAGGAATTGCAGGTTGAATATTAATGATTCAGAGAACAAGTTACACAGAAAGAAACAAACAAAAGTGCGGAGGAAAAAGGAGTTCAAATCCTTGGTTGTTACAGCTTTGCATGCTACAAGAGAAAATTTATGGATTGTTGACAGCGGATGTTCCAATCATATGACAAGAGACAAAAGTAAGTTTACCACATTTTCTGATTGGAATGGTGGTCCTGTGAAGTTTGGTGACAAATCTACAGTGCCTATTCGAGGTAAAGGTTCTTTGAAGATTAATGGTTTATTGGAGGTAAATAATATTTGGTATGTTGATGGTCTAAAATACAATTTGCTTAGTGTCAGTCAATTGTGTGATCATGGTTATTCAATAAATTTTGATAATCAAGGTTGTGAAATAAAACAAATCAAGTCAAATGAAGTAATTGCTGAAGGAAAACGCACTGAAAGTAATGTTTATGATTTAAGAGAAGTAAAGAGCACAAATTGTTTATTAAATCAAATTGATGAAAGCTTGTTATGGCACAAAAGACTTGGTCATGTTAACTTTGACAATCTTGTAAAAATCAGTTCTCTAAATTCAGTAAGACATATGCTAAAATTGTTAAACCAAAAAATATTGTTTGTAAAGAATGTCAGCAAGGAAAACAAACAAAAGTAAGTTTTAAGTCTAAAGAACATTCTAGTTTGCAACCACTTGAATTAGTACATACTGATTTATGTGGACCCACCAGAACTAAAGGTTTAAAGAATGAAAGGTACTTTATGTTGTTTCTTGACGACTACTCTAGAATGACTTGGGTAACATTTTTGAAAGAAAAATCAGAGACATTTGAAAGGTTTAAGATATCAGGGCTATGGTTGAAAAGGAAACTGATTATGAAATAAAATGTCTTAGGTCAGATAGAGGTGGAGAATTTCTATCTAATGAATTTGTTGCCTATTGTGAAGAAAAAGGTATTAAAAGGCAATATTCTACAGTCAGGACACCTCAACAAAACAAAGTAGTTGAACAGAAAAACATGACAGTAAAAGAAATGGTCAGGACAATGCTTAATGAGGCTAATCTTTCTGACAAGTTTTGGGTAGAAGCAGTGCATACAGCGGTTTATGTTTTGAACAGGGTTCAGCTTCGACCAAATAGCAAGAAGACACCTTATGAATTAATAAATGGTAAGCCGGCTTCAATCAAATATTTTAAAATCTTTGGTAGTAGATGTTTTATAAAAAGAGATGAAGGTTTGAGTAGTTTTGAATCAAAATGTGATGAGGGGTTGTTTCTTGGATATTCAACACATAGTAAGGCATACAAATGCTACAATAATAGAATAATAGAATAAAGAAAATTGTGGAATGTGTTAATGTCAAAATTGATGAACAATTTCACAAAGATTCTTCTGAAGAACCTATTGATTTTATAGATAATGAAACTGCTCCAACTCAAACTAACTCAAATCAAGATGCCTCTACAACAAATGATACTAATGATGATTATGAAACTTGTTCTGACAATGCAAGTGAAATTACTTTTGAAAGTGTGATTGATAAGACTCCATCTAAATTTGTAAAGAGAAATCATCCAAAGCAACAAATAATCGGTGATAGAAATGATGGGATTCAAACTAGGAAAAAGACAGTTAAAAACTACAATCAAGATGTACACTTTGAAGAAGCTTACTTATCTCTAATTTCAGAAATGGACCCCAAAACTTATAAAGAAGCAAATACTGATGAATGTTGGATCAATGCTATGAAAGAGGAATTAACTCAAATTGAGAAAAATAATACATGGGAGTTAGTTCCTTGTCCATCAGATAAAAATGTAATTGGAGCTAAATGGATTTTCAAGAATAAACTCAATGAAGATGGCAAAATTGCTAAGTTGCAGGGTCCGCACCCTGGAGGCTCGGACCGGGTCCGGGTGTGCACCGGATCCGAATCCGGATCGGCGTGCGGGTCCGAGCTGGGTCCGGACGGGGTCCGTAATTGGCCCTGTGGGTTCAGCCGGGTCCGTGACCACGGACCCGGCCGGACCCACAGGGCCAATTACAGACCCTGTCTGGACCCAGCTCGGACCTGGCCGGATCCGGGCGGACCATGCAAGGACCCAGCTTGGACCCGGACGGACCTGCGGCGCTATGGGTCTTTGGTGGGGTCAAAATTTAAAAAAATAACATTTTTTTATTGTTTTTTTAATTGGGAACCCTAATCCATCCCTTATACTTGCTTCCAAACCCCATTTGCACTCACTTTGCTCTTTCATTTTGTTGTTGTGTTTTGCTCTCCCATTTTGCAAGCTCGAAGAGAGGTGAAGAGTTTCAGCTGTGGAGTGCTAGATAGGATCCACAAAAGAGATTTAACTCATTCAAGTGTTTAAGGTATGCATTTGAGATTGATTTTGTAGAAGTTTCAAGTAAGCATTTGGATTGTTTTAAAAAAAAATTTCCAAACTTTCATGTTTTTGTAGAAGTTTGAAGTATGTTTTTTTTCCATTTTATTATAGATTGCATCTATCAAAATCAGCAATGAGTAGTCAAGGCTCAAGGGCTGAGGGGTCTCAAACCTTCAAAATTGATAAACAATCTCCTTTGTGGAAATACACTAGTAGAGCTGCTCAATGTCCTGGAGGTGGGGGGTTTGTTTGGACATGTAATTTTTGCAATACACAATATAGGAGCTCCTACTATCGAGTAAAACTTCATTTTTTAGGCCCTTCAAGTAAGGGGATCAATATGTGTGTGGGAAAAGACAAGAAGGGGTTACCACCTAGACAAATAGCTGCACTAAGGAAAGAACAAGCAGATGCAGACAAACTATGTGCAAAAGGGAAACAAGGTGGCAATACCGGGATACAACAAACAACATCACCACCCACTCAAACAACCTCTAGACATCCCTTCCTGCCTATGCCTTCTTCAGAAGATGAAGATGTGAATCAACCAGAAATCACCCCCCGCAAGAGAGGCCCATTAGAAAAAATGGGACGTTGCCTCTTTGGGAATGGTTTTTCATTCAACTTAGTGAGATCACCCTATTGGAGGGAGATGGTTCAAGCAGTTAATGCAGCACCTTCCGGATACCAATGCCCTGGATATGAAAAGGTGTGCACCACCTTATTGACTAATGAGAGGAGAAATGTAGATAACCGATTAAAACCAATAAGAGATTCCTGGGTTCAAACGGGTGTATCTATTGTTTCTGATGGCTGGAAAGATTGTAAAAACCGTCCTCTAATCAATGTAATTGTTGTATCCCCCAAGGGTGCAATGTTTTTTAAGGCAGTTGACTGTGGAGGGGAAAAAAAAGATGCAGAGTTTATTGCTCAAATTCTCATTGATGGCATAGAGTCAGTGGGTAGTGACAATGTTGTCCAAGTAATTACGAACAATGCAAAAAATTGCAGGGCTGTTGGTCTTTTGATAGAGGCTAGATATGATCACATCTTCTGGACACCATGCACCGTCCACTCCCTCAATCTCATTCTAAAAGCAATTGGCACCCAAATAGAATGGGTGAAAAAAGTATATGATGAGGCTGAGGAGATTCAAATGTTTGTGACAAATCACCATATGTCACAAGCAATTTTCAGAAGTTTCTCACACTTGGAATTATTGAAGGTAAATTTAAACTTTAATTTATTTAGTTTCATTTATCATTTAGAGTTCTATTTCATGTTTTACATATTTTAAATGTGTTATTAACTCACTATTGACATGTGTTTAGGTGGCTGAAACCCGATTTGCATCCCACATAATCGTGCTTCGACGACTTGTGAGGGTCAAGGAAGCATTGTGCCAAATGGTTATTAGCAACCAATGGAGTATTTGGAAGCAATCCAACACAGAGAGGGCTCAAAAGGTGAAGGCTACAATACTCGATGATGATTATTGGGCTCTTGTGGATTATTTATTGGAATTCACTGAACCTATCATGTCTATGCTTCGGTTTGCTGACACCGATGAGCCTTGCTTGGGGGATGTCTATGATGGCATGGACACCATGCTAGAGAAAATGAAAATGGTAAGTTACAACTTACAAGTTTATAAACATTAAATTTACATAAGTTCATAATTTAGTAAATTTTAAATTTACATAAAGATAACTTACATGAACACCATTTGATATCCCAGGTCATACAAAGGAAAGAAAATGATCCTGATGACATCTTCTACAAAAAGATTGAATCAATTGTGCACCATCAGTGGAACAAGATGACTACATCCTTGCACCTACTTGCATATGCCCTATCTCCTAGATATTACAGCTCAGAAGTACTTTCTATTCCAGGGAGAGTGGCACCATTTAGAGATGCTGAGGTATCCAATGGGTGTAAGAAGGCCTTGGGTAAAATGTTTCGTGCTCCAGAATTGGGGGCACATGTTAGAAGTGAATTTGGGTCATTTGTCTCAGGACAAGAGCTTGATGACATTGCTGAAGAAGACAGGGGTAGAATAAATGCAATCAAATGGTGTTACCTCCATGGGCAAGAATTCAAATACCTCCAGCCCCTTGCAATTAAAATACTGTCACAAGTAAGTTTTTAATATTTCAGATTTCTTTTTCTTTTTTTGGGCCACTTAACACTCTTGAATTTATTATTTTAATTTATCTTGTATTTATAGTTTAAACTTTATACTATTTGTTATTGTAGGTTGCAAGCTCTTCTGCTGCTGAGCAGAATTGGAGTACTTACTCCTTTATCCACTCTGTAAAGCGTAACTGGTTGGCGGCAAAAAACGCAGAGGACTTGGTCTACGTACACAACAATTTGCGCCTTTTGTCACGGAAAGATCCGAGATACAAGAAAGGCCCAGAGACGCTATGGGATGTAGCACCCGAGTCTGCTGACTTGGAGATGACCATTCAGGATCTTGCTCGAGCCACATTGCTTGATGTGGATGATGAAAACGTAGATGACATGGTACCCAGTAGTGCTAGTGGAACCGATTTGGGCTCTACTGATGGTGTTGATCTTACACTCGCAGCCGCTGAAGACCCCGTTGATACTGATTATTTTAATAATCCATTTGATGATTGATGAACAATGAACATTGAACTATATTTCTGATTTCATGTTTCAAATTTTAGTCTTTATTGAACTATAGTATGCTACCTACATTTTCGTTTTATGGCAATGTGAATGGATGATCAAGTATTTAATTTGTTTATGAGTATGACATATGTTTATGAGCATTGATCAATGAATGAGGCTAGATTCATAGTATGAAGCATTGAAATGATTTAGAAATTCTGAAATTATGTATATTTCTCTTATTTTCTTTTGTGTGTGTGTGTGTGTGTGTGTGTGTGTGTGTGTGTATAGATATATACACGTATCCCCCACGAACCCAAAATAGGGGAAAAAACAAATCCACAAACCGGGTTCTCGTACCCGAATCCGTCCCCGTACCCGAATTGGTAACTTAGCAAAATTGTCAGAAATAAAGCTAGACTAGTTTGTAAAGGTTATGCACAAATTGAAGGGATAGACTTTGATGAGACATTTGCGCCAGTAGCAAGATTAGAGGCTATCCGTATGTTTTAAGCATTTGCAGCATACAAAAATTTTAAAGTTTGGCAAATGGATGTTAAGTCTGCCTTTTTGAATGGTTTCTTAGAAGAGGAAGTTTATATGGAACAGCCTGAAGGTTTTGTTTGTACAGGTAAAAAAGACTGTGTGTAAACTCAAAAAGGCCTTGTATGGTTTGAAACAGGCACCCAGAGCTTGGTATTCCCGGTTAGATCAACATCTTTTGCAGCAAGGTTTTCACAGAGGTAATGCTGGTAGTAATCTATATTTCAAATCTATTGAAGATCAGCTTTTTGTTGTGGTTGTTTATGTTGATGATATTATTTTTGGTGGAAGTGATGAAGCTTGCAAAGATTTTGCTAATCAAATGCAATCAGCTTTTGAAATGTCTATGATAGGGGAGTTGTCATATTTTCTTGGTTTTCAAGTTTCTCAGTTAGAAAAAGGCATCTTCTTATCACAAACTAAATATGCCAAGGAAATGCTTATTAAGTTTCAAATGGAAAACTGCAATCCTGTCAGTACACCAATGATTACAGGTTGTAAATTAACTATGAATGATGATTCTCCTGCAACTGATCAGACACAATACAGGTCTATGGTAGGTGGTTTGTTATATCTTACTGCTTCTAGACCAAATATAATGCAAGCAGTATGTCTGGTTGCTCGGTTTCAGGCTTCTCCTAAAGATTCTCACCTTAATGCAGTCAAACGGATTTTAAAGTATTTACAGGGTACCCTTGATTTTGGGTTATGGTATCCTCAACATGGCACATTTACTCTTGCAGCATATACCGATGCAGATTATGCAAGTTGTTTGGATGATAGACGCAGTACCAGTGGGGGAGCTTTTCTTTTGGGCGACAGATTGGTCGCATGGTTGAGTAAGAAACAGGATTCAGTTACATTGTCCACCGCTGAGGCTGAATACGTTGCTCCCGTTGCTTGTTGTACACAAGTTTTATGGATGAAGCAAACTCTTATGGATTTGAAGGTGAAATCTGATGGTCCAGTTCCTATTTATTGTGATAATACTAGCACAATTAATATTTCCAAAAATCCGGTTCTCCACTCTCGCACTAAACATATTTCTATTAAATATCATTTTTTGAAGGAAAGAGTTGCTGATCATGCAGTTTGTCTTGATTATGTGCATACTAAGGATCAATTGGCTGACATCTTTACTAAGCCTCTTCCTGCAGCTATTTTTACTAGTCTTCGTGAACGGTTTGGTATTGTGGCTTTGCCACACTGAGTTTGTCCAGTATGAATATAGGGGGAGTTCTTTGTGGTTATTTCTTGTTTATCCCCCGCCCTTTGTCATTGATGTCAAAGGGGGAGAACGAAAACGAATGTTGTGATTATATTTGCAGATGTTTCATGATCAGATCAGATGATGTCTATGATTGCATGTTGCACTTATTTGCAGATGTCTGTTTGTTAAGGTATTTTGTTGGTCAGAATGTCTGTTTGTTAAGGTATTTTGTTGGTCAGATGTGATTTGACATCAATGACGGGGAGATTGTTGAAATCTGTAGTCACTGATGTCAAACGATACAATGATATGCACTTACCTGTGTCAGCAATGACTTTCTTCAAAGACTGCAGATGACTGGTTAATCTGCGTGGTGATGCAATTCATAGACAGAGCCTGGAGATGTGTTAGACAGCGCCTGGAGATGTATGCTTATGGATATTAAGTGCCCAGAATTAATAGTCCGACAACTGTCAAAAGAAACGTATACGTGTATCTTCCATAAACACGAAGGAGAGTCTGGATGTAAATCCTTTTAAATCGGGTTGGTAAGCAGACTAGCAGGTCCTGATAAGCACGATATTTGTCAGAGTTATTCACGCAATACCTATGTGTTGTCGGGTTATAAAAATGTGTATTGGATTTCATTTGCCGGTGATAAAGAAAATCCTCCAAATAAAGACAAACGACTTCCATGTCATGGTGCAAATGTTTCTAACGAAGTGCTGTCTGTGTGGCTGTCTATCGGGCATACTAGCATACAAGGAGGTCTCCATTCTTTGGAAAAGACAATATGCAAATTAATGAAACATGACTTGCGTATAAACATACTGCAGTGATAATCGTTTGGACAGTTGTCACAGTTGCTATATGCGATAAACATTTTAAAATGGTTAATGTTCTCTGTTAGTTGTAACTTGCTGCGGGTAGTTTTAGAACTACTTCAAACTTCCTATTCAGTTTGTTTCTTTTTCTCGTGTCTATATAAGAACAATATTTTCATTCCAAATATGTAGAGTGAGAGAACGTAAAAGCAAAAACACGATAAATCAGTAATGAGTTATATGGTACAAAGAGTGATATAATATTGAAAGTTAAGATCATTCTGCTGGAGGTTAACGTGCAGTTACGAATTACTGGAAGTCTGGTGCAAGGAGTGCATTATAACTACAGCGATGTTGAGTTGGTTTAGGATTGAATAATTTCACAGGTATATATATATGCTGCAAACTTGATTATACAGTAACTGATTATTCAGCTTATCATTGTATACAGTATTGCCTATGTAAGGTATGATATTCACTGTTAACAGTCAGGTGTAACGAAATTGTTATTTACAAAGCTTCCTGTATACAGAATTATTTACAGATTCTGCATTGAAGTTATAAGTTAAAAGCTTACAGAAATAGCAGGCATCAGGTCTATATAATGGAATAGACCTCTCCAAATTTCTATATCTTGTGTTGACTGTAATAGAGTTGTTGCTCTAATTTTTCAGTTGTGATAGAGTTGTTGCTCTTAAGCAAGAGAGGAGTTGTGGCTCCTTAAGGTTGAAGCCTTTAAACATTGTAGTTGGTTTTGAAGATTGTGAGGCTGGATTAGGACAGTAGATCCTAGCAGCATTTCTCACTGGTTTTTTTCCCACATTGGGTTTCCATGTCATATTGCTGTGTTTCATCTTGTGTCTCTTTCTTGATTTTGTTAAGTTTCTGCAATGTTCTATTTAATGCTTTAAGCCAATCAAGTTGGAGTAAAATTGAAGTATACTGAGAGAGAAGATTTGTACACTGCTAATTCACACCCCCCCCCCCTCTTAGCAGTATAACTGTGTTCTACACTCTGAACGTCCATTTGATAAACTTTCCACCAAACTATGTTTCCATGGCCAAAAATAACTAGATAGTGCTCATCTTTGTTATAGAAGCAAAGGTCTACTCATGGTCAATACCTTCTCTTTACAAGAACCCTTTTGCCACCAACCATGTTGTGTACTTGTCAAATATACCATCAGCTTGGTACTTGACTTTGTACACCCATTGCAGCCAATGGTATTCTTCTAGGGTGGAAGATCTAAAAGATCCCAATTCTTATTTTTCATAAGAATTTGGTGTTTAGTTTCCATGGCCTTTTCCAATTCAGGTTTACCTTTGGCCTCCTCAAGCACTTGTGGCTCACAGATTTCTTGAAATTAGCCATAAGAGAAAAAATTTATTGTGTTTTGCTTTCTCTTGCCTCTAAATGGTTGGCCCTCGATCATTTCATCATCTCAAACATCAATAAGTTTTTCCCACCATTTTGGTCTCTTTTGAGAGACCTTTCCAACGAAATCATGAACTAGGTTGCTTAGTTCTATGTCATCTAGATGTTGATCCGTGTTCTCCTAAAGAAAATCTTCTTGTATTGCTGCCCACCTAGAAGAATCCACATGCTTAGAATGAGATTCCTCATGTTTACAATCATCAGTGTCCCCCCTTTGGGTGGAGCTAATGGAAGCTAAACACCTGAATCTATAGCCTTCAAAGGCTTATCTTCAATACTCTTGAAATCTAAAGAGAGCTCAAAAGGCCCAACTTCTTCATCAATTACAACATCCCTACTAAATGTCAAGTAGTTAGTGTCAACATCAACCAACATGTAGGCTTTACGATTGTCACTATACTCTATTAGGGTCAACTTCTAACTCTTTGAGTCCAATTTGGTTCTCTTTGCATCTAAAATCCAAACGTATGCAATAGAACTGAAAACCTTAGGATAACTCGGCTTTAGTCTCCTCCTAGACCCAACTTCCTCTAGAGTTTTCTCCTTCACTACTTGCGTCAGAGACCTGTTGAGAAGACAGATTGTGGTGTAAACTACTGCATGCCAAAATTTCTTAGGAACACTCCTATTCCCTAACATACATTGAGCTATCTTCGTAATTGTGTAGTTCCTTCTCTCAACTACTCCATTTTGCTATGGAGTATAGGATGTGATGTACTGTTGTTTGCTATCATGTTTAGCACAAAAGTCGATGAATTTGTTTGAACATAATTCACCTATATTATTACTAGACCTAAGAGTCATGATGCCACATCATGACTTTTTTTCTACTAATGATTTGAACTTTGAAATTCCTTAAACACTTCTGATTTTAACTTCACGAAAAACACCCACATTTTTCCTAGAAAAATCAAAAAAGAATAGAAAACACTTGGCACCAATGATCGATGCCATATTCATTGGTCTACAAATGTCTGCATGGACCAATTGTAACTCTCGAGGCTCTCCAAAGCCTAGTCATCTGGAAAAAAGGAGTTTTGTGAAGCTTCCCTACTTGGCAAGATCTGCAAACAACCTGTATTTGTTGTTATAGGTCAACTAAGCCATCAACCTAAATCTTCTAAGCTAACTAAGAAAGGTAGGTTAGGTTGAGGCACCCATACTCTTGGTGCCATTGAATACTAATATCTGATGCATTCTTGGTTGCCAATGTATGCTCCTAAATCTCTTTAATATCAATGAGCTGACACAAACCATGATCCTCAATTCTCATAGCAATGGTTGTCTTGGATTCCTTGCCTACAACATAACATTCATATTTGCTAAAAACGACATCCAAATTGGGACAATGGCACACAACTTGACTCATTGAAAGTAAATTGACATCCATTCTAGGCACGTAGCATTTAAAACACACTAAAAAAATGAGATATTTCCCCCATAAGCGATTTGCACATTCTCTCTACCAACAACTATGTACTCCTCACCACCACCAAAGATTACTAAATCTAAGCAATTCACATACTCCGTGAACCAATCTTTCATGTAAGTGAGATCTCAAAATGCTCTTGAATATGTATTTGGTATAGAGGTACAAACAATCGGGGAGGAGTGGTGGTTGAATCTAGGAAAATTGCAGTTTTATCCTCAAATCTAGACCAGTCTTTGGGTGAGGTTATGCTCTATATGAAACCTTGGCTCCTTCGTTTTTCACCATCTCCTAACCCATTTTATTTGGTCCTTGTTTTGGTTCACCATCTAAATCTCCCTTTACAATATTTGCAGCCAACAAACTTAGCAGCTATTAGTAATTCCTTGGGAAATTTTTTGGCTTTAGCTCTCAAAATGTGTTTGCATTCCCACTCACCTTTGTGAGAATCCATGTTGACATGGACCTTTTGTCTGGTCTCTTGAAGGAGATACAATTAAAAACTGGCAAGTGTTTAATGAAGCAACCACCATTGGATGACAAAAGGATTTCCTTTTGTTGATCTTACTTTTCTTATGGTCATCTTGCGCTAGATTGTTCACTTAAATGATCTAAATGTAGAGTGCATATTTCCTAGTGGAAAGGGGTGAGGCATCATCATCAAATAGTTTTTAGAGAATTCCCTATTTCATTGCCTCTTTGCTCGCCTCATGTGGCTTCACTACTTAGTTGCCCCAACTAGGATGGCACAATTAATTTCACTCTCTCTCCTAAGATAGCCCCACTTCCTAAGGCTAGAGATATTAGGTGTCCCCAAGAGATTGTTTAGAGGGTTCTTTCCCTATCTTGTGGGGCTCATAAGAATGAGTTTAGTTTCACAAAGTTGTTTGTCTAGGTAGGGTCTCTCCCCAAAGAGATTGTGTTTGAGATCCTCTATGAAAGAGCAACTTGAAACATTGGTTCCTCAAGTTTTGGAGACAGCCCCTACTTGTGACTTGTTGGACAATTTGAAGGGTTGGACCCTAGTCAATTCTAGGAAATCCAAGGCTAGGAAGAAGGATTTTAGCCTTATAATTCTCAAATCTGATGTGAAACATGAGAAGGTTTAATTCTCTGTTTTAGTCTGTGACCTTGGTGTATGTTGGTTTGATTTCTGTTAGATCTTGGCTTTTCATAGGCAAAGGCCCAATAGACCCCTCACTATTTAATCAAAAAAAAAAAGTCTTCACCCTCCAATCTGCAAAAGCTGGATAAGAATTTTTCATCCCAAAAACCTATCTCGATCCCCAAAACTTGGAGAAATGCTGATAACTAATAATAACCTAGCCCTTCAACCATGTACTGATCCTGCTTAAAAAAGCTATACTAAAATTTCTAAAAAATAAAAAAGTATTTGGCAAAAAAAAATGTCAATGAAATGTTTAAACCATTTGCATTTCCCACTTTATGGGCAATTTCCAATCAATTCCAATGCAAAAACAAGGTGGGGAAATAAAGTTGTAGAGTCTTACATGCCATCCCAACCTAGCAGCTTCTAGCAAAAGCTGTGATCACTTCAACAATCCTACTCAACTTATAGAAACTTAAAAACTGTCAGAAAATGTCTATTTGACTGACTAGAAAAAGATGGGTTTTAAATGGCCACCTAAAAGGGAAAGTTACAAGATCAACTCCTGCTTAAACACTAGTATTTCATACATATTTCTGCCTGACTCTTGAGCTTGCATGAAAATGGATGATCAATTCACCACTGGCATTCAAGACAATCATCATAAATTTCCCATTTGACCTTTTACAAAAGTTGGAACTTATTTATCACTGCACTGTGCTTGTTATGTCATTAAATGCAACCTCCATCCATGTATTAATCCTGCTTTATGAATTTCAACCAAAAAAACTATAATCAAAATTAAAAGTTCGGTGCAGGGAGCTACCATTAAAATGTCTAGACTCTAAATCCATTCATTAGTTTTTGAAAAATTCAATTGGTTGCCAAAACAAGTACGGGGGAAGAATAATGTTGTAGAGTTTCACATGCATTCCCAATCTAGCAGCATCTAGCAAAAGTTGTGATCACTCCAACAGTAACACTCACAGTCAACTTAGAGAAACTTAGAACTGTTAGAAAATGTCTATTTAATTGTCTAGAAAAAGATGGGTCTTAAATGGCCACTTAACGGGACTAGTTGCAAGATCAATTCCAGCTTAAAAGCTAGTACTTCATACACTTTTTTTCCTGACTCTTCAGCTCGCATGAAAATACATTATCAACTCAGTACTGACATTCAAGACAATCATCCCAAATTGCCCATTTGACCATGTATTAAAGTTGATATTTATTTTAACACTGCACAGTGCTTAATACGTAAATAAATTCAACCTTCAGTTGTTTGTTTATCCCACTTTATGAACTTAAATGACAAAAAAAATATTAGGTGCAGGAAATGTTATGTAAAATGTCCAAATCCATTCATTATTTTGAGAATTTGATACGAATGGCAAAGAAAGGAAGAATATTCGACTAGTAGGTACTTAACATATAATATTATACTAGCCTTCAGCTTCCACCAAAAGCTATAACTGATTCATTACCGACAGTTTGTGTGACTACTATCTTAAATTGCCCGTCTGACTGTATATGAAAGGTAAGATTCAATTGCACATTAAATTGCCCATCTGACTGTATATGAAAGGTAAGATTTACTTACACGTGACCCGATTGCCACCAAATAAAACATGAATATTTTACTACTAGAACCTTCACGTACAATCTCAAACTAATCTTGGGTCTCCCAGCCAAAACTATAGATGATTTATTACTGACGTACAATTATCTTGCAAAGTAGGATTGAAATGTGCATGACACAATGCCATCTACATAATTATGGCAGCCTAACTCTCAAACAATGTTTTAATCCTGCTATGCAAAGCTATACTCACAACAGATTGAAAACACTGGGTTCGTTGCTATGCAAGATTGGGTGTGAGGGATTTTCGACAGAATGTGTAATCCATTAGCTTATCAATGTGTTTTGAATCAATTTTTACCATTCGAAAGTTAGAAAAGGAAAACATGTAGTGATATACATTTAGTGTTATACTTAAAAGTGATGTTCAATCCAATCCAAAACAAACATAAAGCAAACAAAGAGAAAGATGGTGCTATGAAATAATATGCATTAGGGAATGTTCAATAAAATGTCTAACTCGTACATTATTTTACTTTTTGAAGTGATTTTCAATCCATTTGAGAGCAGAACAAGGGGCAGGAGTGAAAATGTTATAGAGAATACCAAGAGCGAGTGCGCTGCAATTCCTCGAGGTGACACTCAAATGGGATACGAGCTTTGCATCTGCAACTGCATTGTGAAGTGGAATTAATGTCATTGCCCAGCGCCTTCGCGTGCTCGCACTGTTAGGGTTTGTAAACGAAGTGGGTTTAGGGTTTGACGGCCTGAAATTTGAGGAGGAGCCTCTTCTACTGCTCTGATGCATTGCAGATCTTGCACATCTCGTAAATGATGCATAGCGAGACGCCATTGTAGAAAATGAAAACGGGAGATCAGAAACTGGAAGTCTGGGTGAAGGGTTTTAGGGGTTTAGGGGATATTAGAGAACTTGAAAATATCTTAATGTGTATCAATCAAATCTGTAGAGGGCTTTTTTTCCAACCCTTGGAAGGACAAAAAAAACAAAAATAGTTCCAATAAAATTTTTTTTTAAAAAGGAAAAGAAACTTTGCTTCGGGTTAGTGGTTAAATTCAAATTATATCAATTAATTAATAACTTAGGATTGGTAAAGAATATTTGTAAGAGTTATGTTAGAGTTATGTCAATTCTAATGGATCCTCCTCCTCCTTTTTCCTAGTCTTATGATTAAAAAGGTTTATCTTTGTTAAGGATATTGAATTTTTTTTTTATGAAATATGTATAATTATTAATTAAAAAGATTAGTACATAATTCAAAAAATAAATGTATAGAGGATATAAAATCACTCTTCAAAAATGTCAATGGGCTCAACTTGGAAACTAGAAACCATAAGAAACATGGGCATATCCTAAAAATAGAGTAAACCCTAGGCAGCTAATGCAGTACCAACTGAAGGAGGAGGGTTTGGATCATCCTTCTTGCTCCATACATCAGCGGGGTCAGGGTCTAGGATAGGGCAACAATCAGTTGTCTCTTCTTCATCTTCCTTATCCTCCCTGATCGGAGAAATAGCCAAGGAAAGTCAGGAAAGTCACTTTGATGAGGAAGGCCAACTAGAATCGTTGCCTGAACTGTGTTAGAATAACTGAGAGGGGGGGGAATCAGTTATCCACAGTCCCAATTCAAAATGTATAACCAAAAACAAATTACGTAAACTTCTGCAGCTCAGTAATATAAAATAGTATTATGTCTGTACTTTTACCGATTACTAGTTAATAACATATAGTGATTACCGACCAAATCCAATATGCAACATGTATAGTATGACAACAAACAATCATCACAATAAACACATAACACAAGAGATTTAATATGGAAACCCTGTTAAGGGAAAACCACCTGGGACCAGCAACCCAAAAATTATTCACTCTTCTGAAGTGAGGTCGGTGAAGACCCAACCTTGTTAAAGATTACAAACACACTGTAAAGTGTGACCTTGTTAGAGGATTTTAGACCAACAGTTATCGTCCAACCAGCATTCACTATGGGGTTGACAGGATAGCAAATGTACACTCTATGAATAACATTACAAGACTTTCTAGTCCACTCTATTAAGAGATTTATCTGATTACAATGGTTAAACTGTAACAGCAACTTGATCTGAATACAACACAACTTCAATTGCAGATTATCAAATCTATTTTAAGCTCATTCAAATCCTCTAATCATTATATCAATTATGTATCAATCAATATTCTGTAACTTACTATCGCTCGGTAATAGCTTCTTGACGCTTGGTTATCTCTACAGTTCAGTTCTTTCTTAACCAGTCTGATCAGGCATGCATGAAGCTTGTTCACACGATATCTCTACTGTCTCCTTCTTCCGGCATGTGTTTCAACATGAAACTCTAGTCTCTTAAATAGACATTTAAACCGTTTTAATTTCATCCATCAGATTTTGTCGCTTAATCTCCTTCGTTGATTTTGCCGCTTTAACCTTCCTCGGCTGATGTGTCAATAACATGTTTCATTTCAATCCATTTGATCTTCTTTGAATTATGTTAGCCACCGATCTTTGTAACAAACATTATCTCCAACCTCGATGTCATACACTTTCCATCTCATCAATCCTTATCGACTAAACTGATTATTTGGTTCTTTTTCTCCTGCTCGATTAACAAAGAAATGCGTCGATGAATACAAGCTCAGTTTATACTATGCTCGATATACGCTTCACTCCATCGGTGTATACTGGAATGCTTCTTTAACTGACCACACTGCTTTGTGCATTTTGGCTCTATCCTTCATCATAAATGAATGTAACATAATCAAGTCAATAACATAAGGTCAAAGACTCATCAATAAGTAACTCAATGTATTCCTTATCCTCATCTATCATATCCATCTTCCTCAATGTAGATATATCTATTCTTCATCTTTTTTCTTCTTCTCCTTTCTATAGATGTTTGAGTATAGTAACTTACAAGATAAGTACTATCAAAACTAGTTGACATCAATGACAACATATTGCTCATTTAATCATCTACATATCTAATCATCAACTCGATGATCTTAAATCACAGATCTTCAAGTTATACAGTTCATTCAAATCAGTTGTAGTTCATCAATCTCTCCCTTTGGCATTGATGGCAACACAAGCAATGTGAAATATGTCAAACACATACCAAACATGTATTCTACAACTCTGTAAACAAATGTTCTCCCTATGCTTAATATGTTTAATCACTACGTTACATAGCATTTGCATAGTGCAGACTATCTTCTGCAGATATGATCTTTTCAGCTTCTTTACTCAGATCTCTCCCTTTCATTCTAATCTCTCTCCTTGTGACTCTGTTTCACTATTTATCTCCCTGTAGTTCATATTGATATCTCTCTCCCTTTGACAACAATGCCAAAGAGCAATAGAAACATATAGCTCTGCAGTAGCTAAATGACTCACTATTGTTCGGTGCACTTACTGTATCTCTATATACTGTTGTGCAAATCTGTTCTTCAAACTTTCACAACCTTAGACAGAAATCCAAAGTGTGAACTATGTTGCATCAACATGTATGATCTTCTGATAAGATTAGGCTGATGCAACCTCTAGATCACCTTAGTGACCGGTAGACAGGGGACGGACCCCAAGTCTAGTCCTCAAATATTCATATGTGTCCTTCGGTAGAGGCTTTGTAAATATGTCAGCAAGTTGTTCTTTTGATGTAACAAATTCTAGCTTAACTTGCTTCTCCTGCACTTGTTCCCTTAAGTAGTGATACTTAATAGATATATGTTTTGTTTTAGAGTGCATCACCAGATTCTTTGAAATATTAATGACACTAGTGTTGTCACAATATATAATCACCGGCTCGGTGATTATCTCATTCATACCTTCCAACACTTGCTTGATATATGCAATATTTGAACAGTTAGTAGAAGCAGCAACATACTCTGCTTCAGCTGTAGACTGAGAAATGCAAGCCTATTTCTTACTTGTCTATGTAACAAGTCTTTCACCAAAGAAGAATGCTCCTCCGGTGGTACTTTTTATGTCATCCACATTTCTAGCCCAATCAACATCGATGTATACCTTAAGTTCAAATTTGCCTTCCTTAGGATACCATAATCCATAATCTTCAATTTTCTTCAAGTATCTTAAGATTCTCTTTGTAGCAACCATGTGTGATTCTCTAGGGTTTGCAGAAAATCTAGCAACTATTCCAACAACATGTGTTATATCAAGCCTACTGTGAACTACATACATTAACTTACCAATCATGGATCGGTACAATGTCTGATTTACCTTAGTAGTTTCATCTTCTTTAGTCAATTTACATCCAGTAGCCATTGGTGTTCCCACAGGTTTAGCATCTTCCATGCCAAATGTCTTCAATACTTCCTTTATATATTTAGATTGTGTGATGAATATACCATCATTTTGTTGAATCACTTGTAAGCCTAGAAAGAACTTAATCTCTCCAAACATAGACATTTCAAATTCACTTCTCATTTCATCAACAAATGACTTATAGATTTGATCTTGTCCTCCAAATATTATGTCATCCACAAATATCTCAGCAATCAAGATAGTATCATCAGAATTACCTTTCATGTACAGATTGCTATTCTCACTTGTTCTGACAAATCCAATACTCAGCAAATAATTATGCAGCCTCTCATACCAAGCTCTCGGTGCTTCCTTTAAACCATATAAAGTTGTATGTAATCTACATACCATGTCTTTGTTTTCTAGATCAACAAACCCTTTAGGTTGTTCTATGTAGACTTCTTCTTCAAGTATCCCATTCAGAAAAGCTAATTTTATATCCATTTGGTAAACTTTGAACTTTTTTTGTGCAGCATATGCAAGTAACATTTTGACTCCTAATCTAGCAATAGGTACAAATGTCTCACCATAATCTATTCCTTCCTCCTGTGCATATCCCTTGCATACTAATCCAGCTTTGTTTCTTGTTACCTCTCCATTCTCATTAAGCTTGTTTCTGAATATCCACTTAGTATCGATAACATTCTTGTCCTTAGGTCTGGGTACTAAACTCCAAGTTTTGTTCTTTTCTATTTATTCTATTTCCTCTTTCATTGCATTCACCCATCCATTATTTTCTAATGCAACTTTTACATTTTTTGGTTCATATTCACAAACTAGACATGTACATTGTCTTTCTTTACTCCTTATTTGCATGCCAGCTTGTCTATCTCTAATGATTTGTGTTTCAAGATGATGTCTTCTGACAAATCTTGTCAGCACTCGATCTCTTCTTTCTTGTTCATCCTGTGCAGGTTCATTTGCTTGTTTGGTAGGTCCTTCCTGCTCGTTGGTTTCTCTTTCTTGTCTGTCGGTATTGTTTTCCTATTGACCAGTTATCACTGTTTGCGGTGTCAGTAGAACCTCTGGTTGTTCAATGTAAGTGAATCTACCGTAGTCATTCATTTCCTTTGTGCTTTCTGTTAGATTTGATAACCATCAAATCTTCCCAAGAACACCTGCATGCAAAGACTGCTACAAGAATGAAGACAGAAGAGAGACAGAAAGCTATGGCGGCCAATAGGCCAGAGACTGCAAAACCATGTTGCAAGAAAATAATCTTCTATTAACAATGATGAAAATAATATAATCTCCTTATGAATTACAAAGAGGGAATCCTTATAAAAGGATACCAAAACCCTAAAGGTGAAAACCCTAAAAAATAATGAGATGCCTAAGTCTAACTTAAGTGTAGAGAATAATAGACTAATAATTAAATAAATTAATTATTAGCTATAATATGACAACTCTAACACCCCCCCTTAAGTGTAACTTAGGGAGAAGCTAAACAACTAAGGACTAAAAGATGCATGAAAACAAAAATGCATGAAAGAGCAATGGGTCCCGGCAACAAGGCCTGATCAGGTACCCAAGTACAAGAAAATAAACTAGATGAAGGAAACAAAGCCTCCAATCTAGGGAATGTCCCAAAGAAAGGAACAAGAAAGAGCATGAAGCATCTCCGAAGCATGAAGCTGCAAACACTGTCAGAAGAATACTGCTGGAACCCCCACTAAAATAGTGCATGACCAGGTAGAGAAGACAAAGTCTGAAGAGCTGATCAATCGAAGAGGTGACCTCCAAAAAAGGAATGAATGAGTGTCTATATAGTAGATGATCCATCTCACCGAAATGCATAGGTGCCTTTTGTGCTCATCCACCTTTGTCAAGTGAGTGTACCTTCCATGACATTAGCCCAATACCATGTTAGATTTGATAACCATCAAATCTTCCCAAGAACACCTGCATGCAAAGACTGCTACAAGAATGAAGACAGAAGAGAGACAGAAAGCTATGGCGGCCAATAGGCCAGAGACTGCAAAACCATGTTGCAAGAAAATAATCTTCTATTAACAATGATGAAAATAATACAATCTCCTTATGAATTACAAAGAGGGAATCCTTATAAAAGGATACCAAAACCCTAAAGGTGAAAACCCTAAAAAATAATGAGATGCCTAAGTCTAACTTAAGTGTAGAGAATAATAGACTAATAATTAAATAAATTAATTATTAGCTATAATATGACAACTCTAACACTTTCCTCTGCATTCTTATCATCAAACTCATCAACTCAAACATTAGCACTTTCAATCATGTTGTTAGTTACTTTGTTGAGACACTTATATGCTTTACTTTTAGTGGAATATCCTAGAAATATCCCTTCATCACCTTTTGAGTCAAACTTCTCATTTCTTTCATCCTTCAGAATAAAGCATTTACTTCCAAAAATTTTGAAGTAACTTACAGTGGGTTTTTGGCCAAACCATAACTCATAGGGTGTCTTATTAGTGTCCTTCTTCAGTTGTACTCGGTTCAGAACATAAATAGCTGTGCTAACTGCTTCCCTCCAGTATGTTTGAGCAACATTCTTTTGTAACATTAGTGTCTGTGCATAGTCAACAATTGACCTATTCCTCCTTTTAGCTATTCCATTTTGTTGAGGTTTCCTCGGTGCAAAGACCTATCTTTTAATACCATGCTCATTACAAAAGTTAGTAAATTCATCAAAGATAAATTCACCACCTCTATCAGACCTTAAACATTTCAACTCTTTACCAGTCTCTTTCTCAGCTTTTGCTTTATACCATTTGAACATCTTAAATGCCTCTGACTTTTCTTTCAAGAACATGACTGTCATTAATCTACTATAATCATCAACAAAAAGAATGAAATATCTATCTCCATAATAACTTTGAATTCTCATAGGACCACATAGGTTGGTATGCACTAACTCAAGTAATTTCTTTGTTGAATAATCTTTGCTTTTGAAACTAGATTTAGTCATTTTACCCTTCTGACATTCATGACACATAACATAATCAAGCTTAGATAAGTTAGGCAAACCTCTAACCTTTTTCTTTTTACTGATTTTAATCATGTTATCAAAATTCACATGACATAACCTTTTATGTCACAGCCATGCATCTTCATCTTTCATCATTAAACAAGAAGACTAATCATTATCAAGATAAAATAGATTACCTCTCGATTGTGTTCCACTTCCAACAAGTCTTCCTCCATCATCAAATATTTTCACTTTCTTGCTCTCAAAAGCAACTCGGTGGCCTGCATTGTTCAGTTGTGACACACTTAGCAAATTATAGTTAAGTCCATCTACCCAATAAGCATTTTCACATTTTATTCTATCATTTATCATCAGGGATCCTTTACCTCTTACCATACAAGGTGTGCCATTACCCATCTTAACAGATCCTCCATTGTGTTGCTCAAGATGATCAAATTTTTCTTCATCACCAATCATGTGATGTGTACAAACACTATCTATGATCCATGTATCATTTTTATCAACCTTAGAGATAAGTGTTGTTTCTACATACCTTTCATATTCTTTTGACTCATCCTTCATTGCAACAAATACTACCTCCACATCTTCATCAGTGTCTGTATCAGTGACATCTTCTTTTGCAATGTAGCATACCTTCTTGCCTTTATCATTATTATCTCGGTTGTCTTGGTTGTAGTGTCAGTAACTTTTGTTTCCTCTTCTCCCATAACAACTTCCTTCACTAGATCGGTCCTTGTCTCTGTCATCATCTTTCCTATGTGGAGATCTAGCAGCAATATGACCAACCTCTTTATAGTTAAAACATGCTAAAGGTAATTTTCCTCTATATCTACCTTTGCCTTTAGGTAACCTTCTGGCCATAAGAGCTTCAAGTTCATCAAGCTCATCATCAATATTGCTATCACCATCATCATTCTTATTTTTGCTACTAGACTTACCAATCTTCAAAGAAGACATAAATGCAGATTCAATAGACGGTACAACACTATTATCAAAGTTGTTCAATTCAAAGGTTGTTAGCTTACCGACCAGATTATCAAGAGTAAGGTTATTACCAGATGTAGACCTTGTTTCATGAATTGCAGATATTCTGATTGCATAAGCTGACAATAAGGTTTTGATAACTTTGCTTACCACTGTTTCTTCTTCAATAACACCATCAGATGCTCTAATAGCATGGACTACTTCTTTTAGTCTATTTGTGTACTGCACAATATTTTCACCTTCCTTCATCTTCATGTCATTGAATCTTCCCCTTAAGCTTTCAGCTCTGGCTCTTTTGACATTCACATCACCACTATAAATTTGAGCAAGTTTATCTCACATCTGCTTTGCAGTAGAGTAGTCCTTGATGTCTTCAAATTTGGCATCAGTACAGGCAGCAACAATCTCCATCATAGTGACATTATGTTCATGCATGTCTCTTAGTTGATCAAGGGTCAGGGGACCAGTGGGCGGTACAAGGTATCCATTCTCCATTAGTGTAAGGGCAGAATTCCCAATTCCAGATACATGCAGCTTCATTCAGCTTTGCCATATTGTGAAGTTATCCTTGTTTAGCTTTGGCACTTCCCTCTCATACATTTTGAGACCTTTGTGCTGAAGTCCTTAAAACTCTGTTCCAAGCAACCAATATGCTCTGATACCAATTGTTAGAATAACTGAGAGGGGGGGAATCAGTTATCCACTGTCCGAATTCAAAATGTATAACCAAAAACAAATTACTTAAACTTCTGTAGCTCGGTAACATAAAATAGTATTCTGTCTATGCTTTTACCGATTACCAGTTAATAACATATAGTGATAACCAAACAAATCCAATATGCAACATGTATAGTATGACAACAAACAATCATCACAATAAGCACATAACACGAGATTTAACGTGGAAACCCTGTTAATGGAAAAACCACTTGGGACCGACAACCCAAACATTGTTCACTCTTCTGAAGTGAGGTCGGTGAAGACCCAACCCTGTTAAAGGTTACAGACACACTGTAAGGTGTGACCTTGTTAGAATATTTTAGACCAACAGTTATCGTCCAACCAACATTCACTATGGGGTTGACAGGATAACAAATGTACACTCTATGAATGACATTACAAGACTTTCTAGTCCACTCTGTTAAGAGATTTATCTGATTACAATGGTTAAACTATAACAAAAATTTGATCTGAATACAACACAACTTCAATTGTAGATTAACAGATCTATTTTAAGCTCATTCAAATCCTCTGATCATTATATCAATTCTGTATCAATCAATATTATGTAACTTACTATCGCTCGGTAATAGCTTCCTGATGCTTGGTTATCTCTATAGTTTGTTTATTTCTTAACCAATCTAATTAGGCATGCATGAAGCTTGTTCACGTGATATATCTACAGTCTCCTTTCGGCATGTGTTTCAACATGAAACTCTAGTATCTTAAATAGACATGTAAACCGTTTTAATTCCATCCATCAGATTTTGCCGCTTAATCTCCTTCGTTGATTTTGCTGCTTTAACCTTCCTCGGCTGATGTGTCAATAACATGTTTCATTTCAATCCATTCGATCTTCTTTGAATTATGTTAGCCTTCGATCTTCGTAACAAACATTATCTCCAACCCTGATGTCATACACTTTTCAGCTCATCAATCCTTATTGACTAAACTGATCATTTGGTTATTTTTCTCCTGCTCGGTTAACAAAGAAATGCATTGGTGAACACAAGCTCGATTTATACTATGTTCAGTATACACTTCACTCCGTCAGTGTATACTGGAATGCTTCTTTAACCGACCACACTGCTTTGTGTATTTTGGCTCTATCCTTCATCATAGATGAATGTAACATAATCAACTCAATAACATAAGGTCAAAGACTCATCAATAAGTTACTCAACGTATTCCTTATCCTCATCTGTCATATCCATCTTCCTCAATGTAGATATATCTGTTCTTCATCTCTTTTCTTCTTCTCCTTTCTACAGATGTTTTAGTACAGTAACTTAAAAGATAAGTACTGTCAAAACTAGTTGACATCAATGACAACATATTACTGATTTAATCATCTACATATCTAATCAGCAACTCAGTGATCTTAAATCATAGATCTTCAAGTTATAGAGTTCATTCAAATCAGTTGTAGTTCATCAAACTGGATCATCCTGTAGTAGCATGAGGAACAACACCAGTAGAGGGTCATCAAGAGGCACAACCACCAGGAGGTGGCGATGTCAACTGCGTATGGGAGAAATCTCGACAATAATTAGAATGACGCCAAGAAACCTATGAATGCTGTGTGTGTGTGTGTGTGTGAATGTCTTGCAGAGGAGCTATGACCACGATGATGGTCACAGGATGGTGAATGGCCACTAGAAACAGAACCATTTGGTGGGACCCTAGCAATCGTACAAGGGGCATTGCCCCAATATTGTAAAAGCTCTTGTAAATGAGCCACTTTATCTACTTATACTTAGACTTGTAACATCACATCATTGCAAATACATGCTTTAGCAAAAATAGAAACACAAGTATCAATACTAGCATGTGCGAATATAATTACATTCTTTTCCTTCCAAATAGCAAATAAGATTTCCATCCTGAAAGCATGCCAAACTTGAAGGAAATGAGAGGGAAATCGGGGGGAGTCACTCAGAATGACCATGTGCCAAGTGAAAAATTATGGTTGAAAGGGACTAAAGAAATCATGGATCCACACCTAGTATTGTTGAGTCCTTCTACAAAACCAGAAAATATGGAGGAAAGATTTAAGCTAGCCATAAAAAAGATAGTGAGGGTCTAGTACTCCCAAATGATGGAGATGGGAGTCTAGAGGCAAGCCTTTGAAAAGAATACACTAGGAAAAATGAGTTATTTTGGGTTTTGTAACAACAAACCAAATAGTAGAAAACCTCTTTCGTTGGGCTAAATGTGAGGACTGTAAATGCCAGCGCTAATCCAAAGTATGGACCATAGGCAAATGGGGTGAGAGCCAGCGATAACCCAGACATGGTTTATAGATGGAGAATTTTTCCTATGGGTACCATCGCCAATCTTTTCACCAAGGCTTGATGGGAGAAACACCAATTTTTTGTATTTCCAATGACAAAGCTAAAATCACCAAATCAAAAGTATGATGATCTTGGTGATTGAGGCGAAATTGAACTTGCAAGTCCTCCCAAGTGTGTAAACTCATAGTTGGTCTAGAAAAAAGGTCTTGACGGGTTTGAATGCCACGCGTATGAAAGTGAAGAGCATGAATACCTAGGAGACAGACCAAAAGAAGGCCTTGAACCTGGATTAACAAAGACCACCAAAGATTGTGTTAATTAAAGGATAGCCCATCACGAAATCCAGCTCCATCTTAGGGAAGCCATAGTTTGGCCACTTCCCAAGCACGCTAATTGTTTTTAGCAACAAATGAGCCCTGGATTTGAACTACCTCTCTCATTAGCAGGAGGGTCTAAAAACCAGTCCCCTTCCATATTGGTTGATGAAGTGGAAAACCAGATGAAATATAGTACCGAAGGAGAATCTTCTAGGCTTAACTAACAGAAATGGCTCTTATCACCCATTTGACACACAATGCAAGCCCTTGTTTCTAGGTTGAAATAAGTCCCAAACCTTTGGAATCTCTGGGCAGACAACAATATTCCCATGTGACTTTTGTTGGAAACTACAATTGAAGCAATTATTGTATTGTCATTGATGTCAAACCTTAAATGGTAAGATTGTTGCTATGTAAGAAAGTACTATATCTATTTGATTGTTGTGAAGGTTGTGGGCAAGGTTGGTAACAATAGCACCTAAGGAAAGGTTGAATTATCTTGATACTTCAATGGGTACTTGACTATGTGGCACAATGATAAGATAATATATTGTTTATCTAAGTAAGAAGGAAGACTAAACTGGTAGGCTTAACCAAGCAAAAGTGAAGAAATCTAGTTTAAGCTGAGTGATGTTAGTGTCGATCGAGCTAGTATATGTCGAGTAAATTCAATGTTGACCGAACATCAATTAATTGCCGAGGAAGATAGTATTAGCCAAGGAAACATTTTTAGTGGTGACCGAGCTATCCAGAGAAGACCAAGGAGTTGAACACAATATTGATCGAGCGTCAGTAATTTACATTTGAGGAAGAATTCAGATTCCCAGCTGACATAGTTGAATTCTTGGATTATGTAAATCGTGTTGACTTTAGTTATTGATTGTAAGAAAGCATTTAATGTACTGTAAAATGTTTTATTGTAAATCTGTAAGGAGATTTGAGATGTTTCTAAAAGGGTGGACGAAGAACATAAAGATGGAAGGATTCGAGGAATCTAACCTAACCCTAAGATCTACGGAGAAGATTAAGCAGCAAAAGTTGTATTGACCTAAATGAGGAAGTATTAAGGAAACCTAAGCATGAGGTTGAATAAGAGGGTGTTGTAGTGTGATGCAAAGGAGATGTTGTTGTTGTTATTGATTGTATAAGCAAAAATGACTAAAGGAGAAGTGTTGTGATTGCTTGAAGGGATTTCCAAGCAGATCAGTGATGGAGATGGAAATGAATCATAGTCAGTAAGCCAGCATATGTGTATGGAATTGGATCTGATATTTGCAAAGTGAGTTGTATGTTTTCAGATATATATTACTGTTACTTTCTAACCATTATATCAATCAAAATGCTTTTAACAGAGGTTGACCTAACAGTCATTTGTATAAATCCTTTGAACAAGGTTGCATTCTAATGGAATGTATGTAAGTCCTATAACAAGGCACACTTTTAACAGAGTGGTTTAAATCTTTTAACCGGGTCACACTTGACAGTGTGTTTATAACCTTTGACAGGGTTGGCTTTTCATAGAGCTCACTTCAGAAGAGTGAAAATATCAGTAATATGTTACAAAGTGGTTTTTCCCAAATTGGGTTTCCACTATAAATCTTGGTGTCAATACTTGTGTGAATGTTTTGGTTTGAACATTTCTGTGTTTTGCAAGTTAGATACTATTGGATAGTGGACTGCACTGTTATATGTTTCTATTATGAAATCAGTAATGACTGAGTAGCCGTTGGATGTTAGATCTGATTTGTTGAAGAGTTTGAAAGTTTGTTTTACACATCTGGACCTAAGAACAACTAATTCACCCCCCCTCTTTGTTGTTCTAAATCATATTAACAATTGGTATCAGAGCTGTTGGTGCTTAGAGAGAACAAGTTTAAAGGTACTTGAAGCAAATGATCAGGATGTATAAGAAGGAGGTACCAAATCTAAATAAGGAGAACTTCCCTGCATGGAAAAGCCTGATGAAGCTACATCTGGCCGGTATTAGTGACTCTGCAAAGTATTATGTCGAGCATGATTATGTGACACTTGTTGCACCTCTGACTACCGAGGAAATGAGAGCTAAACAAGAGCACAATCAAGCAATGTTGGAGATTGCATCTGCCCTAAGCTACCCTAAATTTGAAGACATCAAAGACTACACAAATGCAAAGCAAATGTGGGACACTCTTGCAAACATCTATGGTGGTGACATAAATGTACTAAGAGCAAAAGCTGAGAGCCTAAGAGGTAAATTTGATGAAATGAAAATGCAAGAAGGTGAGAATATTGCTCAGTATTGTGGTAGAATAAATGAAGTTGTAAATACTATTAGAGGATCCAATGGAACTATTGATGATGAAACTGTTATAGGAAAAGTATTGAGAACTCTGCATCCTATCTATGCCATCAAAATTTCAGCAATTCAAGAATCTAGGTGTAACTCTAACAATGTTCTTACTTTGGAAAGTTTAGTTGGTAAGCTTACTACTTTTGAGCTTTCTAACTATGATAACTTCACTGTTGCTAATGTTGAATTTGCTTTTAAGTCATAAATGGTTATGAGTAAGTCAAAGAAAGAGAAAGAAAGGTGCATTAGTGAAAGTGAAAGTGAAAGTGACACATCTGATGAAGAACTTGAGGATCTTGAAGCTCTTATGGCTAGAAGATTGAGAAGGGGAAAAGGAAAGTATAAAGGTAAACTCCCTATTATATGTTTTTCATGTAATAAAGTTGGTCATATAGTTGCAAGATTTCCTGATAGGGATGATAAGGATGAAATAGAGATAGCAAGCATAAAGATAGAAAAGAGGATAGAGGTTACCGAAGGTACAAGGACTACAAGGGAAAAGGTGAGAAATCCTGCTACATTGCTAAGGAAGAGATTGACACTGATAGTGATGATTTTGAAGTTGAGGTTGTCTATGTTGCTATCAAAGATGAATCTAATGAGGATGATAAAACTGCATTGATATCCTATGTGAAAAAAAATGATAAGTGGATTATTGATAGTGGTTGTTCACACCACATGACTGGTGACAAAAGTAAGTTTGATACCTTAGATCATTATAAAGGTAGAAGTGTAAAATTTGGAAATGATGCACCATGTCTTGTTAGAGGTAAAGGATTGATTAAGCTGACTGATAAGATTACCTGTGAAAATGCATATTGGGTAGAAGGTCTTAACTATAATCTGCTAAGTGTTGCACAACTTAATAGCACTGGATACCGAGTGGAATTTCATCACAGGAAGGTCAAAATATTTGATGCCATTGGTGAACTGATTGGAAGTGGAGAACAGACTAGAGGTAATTTGTTCTATCTAGACCTATCTGAAGAGGCATGTATGATTGCACAACTTGACGATATATGGTTATGGCATAAGTGGTTATGTCATGTTAACTTTGATAATTTGGTAGAAATTAGTAAAAAGAAGAAAGTGAGAGGACTACCTAGATTGAAGAAACCTGATAATGTAATGTGCAAACAATGTTAGTTGGGTAAGATGACAAAGTCTAGTTTCAAGATCAAGACTTTTACTTCTAAGAATGCTTTAGATTTGGTTCATACTAACCTTTGTGGACCTATGGGTGTGCAAAGCTATTGTGGTGCTAGATATTTTATTCTGTTTGTTGATGATTACACCAGAATGATGACCGTAATGTTCTTAAAAGAAAAATCTGACGCTTTTCAAAATTTTAAGTGGTATTTGGCTAAGGTTGAAAAGGAGACATGTAGAAACCTAAAGTGTTTGAGATCTGACCAAGGTGGAGAATTCATATCCAATGAGTTCAATCTATTTTGCAATGATAGAGGAATCAGAAGATAGATGTTTGCACCTAGAACACCTCCACAAAATGGTATAGTAGAGAGAAGGAACAAATCTATCATAGATTGTGCAAGAAAACTAATGATCGAAAAGAATATTGCACAAAAGTACTGGAAAGAAGCTGTAAGTACAACTATTTATACCCTTAACTGAGTATAGATCAAAAAAGGTACAAATCTGAAACCTTATGAGTTATGGCATGGGTATGCACCTAATGTAAAGTACTTTACAATTTTTGGAAGTAAATGCTATATACTAAAGGACAATAGGAATGGAAAATTTGATGCTAAAAGTGATGAGGGCATATTCCTAGGCTATTCCACAAAAAGTAAAGCTTACAAGTGTTTGAACTCTAACACTAACAAAATTATGGAAAGTGTGAATGTCAAAGTTGATGAGTATGCAGAGAAAAATGAAGCTGAAAGCAAGAGAGAACTAGAAGATTATAGATCTTTTGTATATAAAGAAGAAGGAAAGGCAAATGACAAACCTACACCTAATGTAGAGTCTCAAGTAAGAAATGTCGAGCATCAGGAAGACATTGTCGAGTGACAAGAACATGTCGAGAGATAGGAGGAAGCTACCGAGTATCAAGAAGAGGTTGCCAAGCATTCAGAAGCTGAATCTGACAATCTTGTTGGAGAACCTAAAGAGCAAGAAGAAAGGAGAGTAGAACATGTTTTGGCACAATATGTAAGGAGACATCACAAGCCTAAACAAATCATTGGAGACAACGAAACTAGAGTTCTGACCATAAGCAAGTTAAGAGACCCTACATGTTTGCTATGTGAATTTGAGCCTAAGACAACAAGGGAGGCATTAGAGAATGAAGACTGGATCCTAGCTATGAATGAGGAGATAGACCAAAGAAGAATGATACTTGGACTCTGGTACCGAAACCAGAAAACAAAAATGTCATTGGAACAAAGTGGGTATTCCAGAATAAGCTGAATGAACATGGACAGATCACAAGGAACAAGGCAAGGCCGGTATGCAAAGGCTATGCACAAGAAGAATGAATAGATTATGGGGAGACATTTTTCCTTGTAACAAGATTGGAAGGAGTAATAACTTTACTTGCATATGCTTCCTACAAAGATTTTAAGGTATACCAAATGGATGTCAAGTCTGCATTTTTAAATGGTATATTAGAAGAAGAAGTGTACATTGAACAACCAGAAGGTTTTGTTGATCCAAACAAGAGACACATGGTTTGCAAACTGAATAAAGCATTGTATGGATTAAAGCAAGCTCCCAGAGCATGGTATGAGAGGTTGCACAACTACCTGATACAAATTGGATTCTCAAGGACAAATGACACAAGCAATTTGTACATGAAAGATGAAGGTAAAGGAATCTTGTTGGCAAATTTTTTTGTAGATGATATTATATTTGGTGGACGAGATGCCTTGTGTAAGAAATTTTCTAATGAAATGCAAACTGAATTTGAAATGAGTATGTTTGGGGAGATCAAATTCTTTGTTGGTTTACAAGTATATCAAATGAATAAAGGTATTTTCATTACCTAGTCTAAGTATGTTCATGAGATACTGAAAACCTTTGGTATGGAGGATTCAAGGCTAGTAAGTAATCCTATGGCTACTGGACAAAAGTTGTCTAAGAATGATGATGCTACTGAAGTAAACCAGACTTTGTATAGGTCCATGATTGGAAAATTGCAGTATATTGTTCACAGTCGACTAGATATTGCTCTAGTAGTTGGGATTGTGGCAAGATTCTTTGCCAATCCTAAGGAAACTCACATGATGGCTGTCAAAAGAATAATGAGATATTTGAAAGGGACTGCTGACTATGGACTGTACTACAAGAAGCATGAAAGATTTGAACTGAGAGTGTATACTGATGTTGATTGGGCAGGAAATGTGGATGATAGAAAAAGTACTAGTGGTGGAGCTTTCTTTCTTGGACAGAGATTAGTTTCCTAGACAAGCAAGAAACAAAATTGCATTTCCCAATCTACTGCTGATGCTGAGTATGTGGTTGTAGCAGTGAACTGTTCAAACCTGGTATGGATAAAGCAATTATTGGTAGGCATGAAAGAATAGATCACTGAACCAGTTGTCATTTACTGTGACAACACAAGTGTTATCAAAATATCTAAGAGTCCATTGATGCACACAAAGACCAAACACATCACCATCAAGTATCATTACTTGAGGGAACTGGTACAAGATAAAGAGGTCTGAATGGAATATGTGAATACAAAGGAACAATTAGTAGACATATTCACTAAAGCTTTACCTATAGAAGCTCATGAATACCTGAGAGGTCAATTAGGGGTTCTTCCCCTAACTAAGGCTGCCTAGTTAAGCTAGGAGCACTGCATCAAATGCGCTGCACAGAAAATTTGACAAATTGATGCAGAGACAGGTCACACTTTAGGAGCAGCCTAGAGTTGTGAAAAGTACAGCAAAGCTGAAAATCAGTCATAAGCAAAGATGACAGAGGGAGAAATACTATTACTAAACTGAAAAGATGATATCTACATCTGAAGGATGTATGTTTTAGTTACTTCTTTGGCATTTTTTTGTTAAAGAGGGAGATGATCAAGATGAAAACACATGCAAGATATAAGAGGGAGAGATTTAGTGGAAAGGAACTAAGTGTGAATATCAAAAGAATAAGCAAGGCTAATTGATTCTGAATCAGAATGAAGCTAAGGATATTATAAATATTTCTGATGGACATATAAGTTTTGGATTGGTTGGTGATTCATGTGTTATTCATATGGTGTTGCCATTAATGCCAAAGAGGGAGATTGTTGGAAACTACAATTGAAGCAATTATTGTATTGTTATTGATGTCAAACCTTAAATGGTAAGATTATTGCTATGTAAGAAAGTACTATATCTATTTGATTGTTGTGAAGGTTGCGGGCAAGGTTGGTAACAATAGCACCTAAGAAAAGGTTGAGTTATCTTGATACTTCAATGGGTACTTGACTATGTGGCACACTGATAAGATAATATATTGTTTATCTAAGTAAGAAGGAAGACTAAACTAGTAGGCTTAACTGAGCAAAAGTGAAGAAATCTAGTTTAAGCTGAGTGATGTTAGTGTCGACCGAGCTAGTATATGCTAAGTAAATTCAGTGTCGACCGAACATCAGTTAATTGCCGAGGAAGACAGTATTAGCTGATGAAACATTTTTAGTGGCGACAGAGCTATCCAGAGAAGACCGAGGAGTTGAACACAATGTTGATCGAGTGTTAGTAATTTACATTTGAGGAAGAATTCAGATTCCCAGCTGACATAGTTGAATTCTTGGATTATGTAAATCATGTTGACTTTAATTATTGATTGTAAGAAAGCATTTAATGCAATGTAAAACATTTTATTGTAAATCTATAAGGAGATTTGAGATGTTTCTAGAAGGATGGACAAAGAACATAAAGATGGAAGGATTTGAGGAATTTGACCTAACCCTAAGATCTACGGAGAAGATTAAGTGGCAAAAGTTGTATCAACCTAAATGAGGAAGTATTAAAGAAACCTAAGCATGAGGTTGAATAAGAGGGTGTTGCAATGCGATGCAAATGAGATGATGTTGTTGTTATTGACTGTATAAGCAAAAAAGGCTAAAGGAGAAGTGTTGTGATTGCTTGAAGGGATTTTTGAGCAGATCAGTGATGGAGATGGAAATGAATCATAGTCAGTAAGCCAGCATATGTGTACGGAATTGGATCTAATATTTGCAAAGTGAGTTGTATGTTTTCAAATCAATATTACTATTACTTTCTAACCATTGTATCAGTCAAAATCTTTTTAACAGAGGTTGACCTAGCAGTCATTTGTATAAATCCTTTAAACAAGGTTGCATTCTAATAGAATGTATGTAAGTCCTATAACAAGGCGCACTTTTAACAGAGTGGTTTAAATCCTTTAACCGGGTCACACCTAACAATGTGTTTGTAACCTTTGACAGGGTTGGCTTTTCACAGAGCTCACTTCAGAAGAGTGAAAATATCAGTAACATGTTACAAAGTGGTTTTTCCCAAATTGGGTTTCCACTATAAATCCTACTGTCAATACTTTTGTGAATGTTTTGGTTTGAACATTTCTGTGTTTTGCAAGTTAGATACTATTGGATAGTGGACTGCACTATAATATGTTTCTATTATGAAATCAATAATGATTGAGTAGCTGTTGGATGTTAGATATGATTTTTTGAAGAGTTTGAAAGTTTGTTTTATACATCTGGACCTGAGAACAATTGATTCACCCCCCCTCTCTGTTGTTCTAAATCATATTAACAACTTTGTGAAACCCATGCTTTTTCGTGTCTATGGCCCAAAGGAAGTCATGTAGAAACTTTTAAAGTTTGTTGTGGGATGATTTTGAAGGTTCCCAACACAAAGAATAATAAACATGAGTGGATGCAAGAACTTTGGAACAAATTTGAAATTTCCTTGCTAAAGAAAGTGGTTTTGTGATCCAAAATCTTAGTGAGGATGACATTCTAAAGCTCAATTGTTGAACCATGAAAAGAAAAAGGGATGCCCAAAAAGTGAAAAACTTCCCCATGTTGAATCTATTTCCAATCAAATTGGAGAATCCAATTTGGAGCTAGTAAAAAAGATTGTCTGTAGTAGAGCGTTTTATGTCATTGGCTAGCAAACTTGGAAGCCAAACAAAAGGTTGTAGGAATTGAAGTACATTTTGGACATTTTCTTGGTCTTCAATTAAAGTGAGGAAAGAGCCATCTACAAAATGCCCATTAAAAAGCTAGGAAGATGAGTCTAGAAGAGATATTCCCCTGACTCGACTTGCTAAAATTGTAGAAGAAAGTGAATACCCAAATCCCTTTATAGGAAGAACATAAAGGGATGGGGCACGAGGGCTTCACTAAGTGAACTTGAATCATATCATGTGCATTCGTGGCATACTAAAGAATCCCCCTATTTTAAAAAAAATTTGCCCCAAACTCCCTTTTTGTCACCCTCCTCCAACACCAACCCAATACCCCCCACACTCATTTTCCTATGTAAACCCCCACCCCTCGCCACAAAAAAACTCTCCTCCCACCTATTTAGGAAATTTATTGCCCTTTTTTTTGCCATTTTAAACCCCCCAATATGAATGCATGTGATATTGTATTGCTCCTTCAGTGAAGACCCTATGGGATGGGGCTGAAGGGAAACTGTGTCTAATAGATCTAAACAAACCAAAGGTTTGAGATTGATGATCATTAATGGTGATACAAGCAAAGGCATTGACAAATAATATTTGAACACAATGGATAAAGTAAGGGCCAAATCCTAAAGCTTTAAGCATAGATAAAATAAAAGGCCACTAAATGCGGTCATATGCTTTGGCAAAATCAATTTTGATAAAATAGCATTCTGTTGATAATGTTGAGCTCACTCCATGCTCTCTCAAACAACTATAATATTATCCAGAATGAATCTAGATTGGATAAAACATGTATGTTCTAGATGCACAATTTGAGGAAGATGGTGGTGAATCTTGAGAGCAAGAGTTTTGGAAATTATCTTATAAGAGACATTATGTAAGGTGATGGGATGCAATTACAAATATCTCCAGGGTCACCAGCTTTAGGTATAAATTTAATGTTACCTTTATTTATTCTTTCCGTAATGAACCATAATGAAATGTTTCAAGATATACCTTATGTAAATCAGAACTCACACATGCCCAAAGAGCTTTATAAAATTCACAAGGAAAACCATCACATCCTAGGGATTTATCATCCACCATGGAGAAGGAAGCTTCCTTAAGGTCTTTGAGGGTCAATAATTGATCACAAAAGGCCTTTTACGAATCAAAGAGTTGAGAGGGAACAATCGGAAGGCATTCTTCTAAGGCTTGTTAACTAGTAGTAGAAAGTTATAGAATATTCAAAGACATCCTTGCTTGTGAACCATATTCTAACTCAATTAGAGATTTATCAGTAGCCTTTTTTATTGTCACTGTATTAGCCCATAGTTTAATTTTTAACTTGGAATCCCAAGATCTTTTATTCTTCTCCAAAATTCTCTTAATAATTTTCATGAGGCTCTTATTACTGGACTCATCTTGTCCATTTCCCTGAGGTTGATATGGTGAAGAGTAAGATATAATAATCACATAACTCTCACAGAACTATTTAAATCCATCAGACCTAAAGCACATTGCATTATCCATCACTAGTCTAACAAGAACACCAAACCTTGTTAAAATATTATCCATCAAAAGTTTTTAATGACAACCCTACTTGTGGTATGTTTGGTGGGAATGACCTCTATCTATTTAGTAAAATAATGTGCAGCCACTAGAATCCATCTATGACCACTACTGGATTTGTCACTAATCTCCTTGGTAATAAAGTCAATCCCCTACTGGCAAAATGGGGCTTCAATTTGTACAGGTTTAAGGGGAAATGCCTTGACATGTTTTAGCTTTCTAGAGAATTTATGGCAAGGTTCACATCTAAGCACAAATTTTCTAGTGTTTGAAAAAAGGGTGGGCCAAAAACATCTTTCCCTAATAATCTTATGGGTAGTGGTTTTAGCTATAAAATGTCCACCACAAACCCCTTCATATATTTCTTTCAAAACTTTCTCTGATTGTCGCTTATCCAAAGAGAATAGCAAAACACGATCCCTATTCTTCCAAAATAGATCACCTTCAATCAATATATACCTCTATACTTACGCCCTCAATGTCCTTCTCTAATTATCAATCATTTCATTGGGACATTGCATATGCTTCAAAAAATATACAATATTTGTGTACCATGAATGCCTTTAAATACTAGCTATTTCTCTTTGCATAGTCTAAACATTGTTGACTTGGACTGCATCTAGATTAACATTAACCATTAACTTGGCTAATCCAAGTCCCCTAACTAAATTAGTAATTTGTATCTCAAGGTCAAACTCCTAAAATTATGTTTATCTACCTACATTTATGGCTAGTCACCTCAATTTGGGAGAATATATCCTTCACAACTGCATTAGGCACATAAGAAATAGTCTTGGCACTAACTAAATATGGCCTAGAATTTTTAACTACTTTTACTAGGGCATATTCTTGTTTTTCCATCATTTCATATTTTAATTCAACATCCTATAAAGACTTATTGAAAAATGCTATTGGTTGTTCATGGTCGTCGTCATTCTTTTGCAACAAGAAAACTGCAATTGTATGAAAAGAAGCAAATATAAATAATTGGAAAGGATTGTTGTAATTAGGTGACTTTAGTATAGGGGCCTCCTTAATGGCCCTCTCGATATCAACAAAAGCTTTTAAAGCTTCACCTATTTACTTAACTTTGGCATCCTTCTTGAGCATCTTAGCAATGGATTTAACAATTTCAACAAAGTTAGAAACAAATCTTCTGACAAAATTAATTTGGCCAAAGAAAGACTAGATTGCTTTGACAATTTTAGAAATTGGTATCTTGTCAAGGGAAGTCACTCATTTTGGGTCAATCCTCACTCGTTCCTTAGATGCAATATGGTCCATTAATTTTTCTTTGGTAACAAAAAAGTTACACTTTTTTCGATTAAGAGAAACCCCATAATCTAAAGCCTTCACAAAATCTTTTCCAGATGAGTGTAGTGGTCTTTGGCCTCTTTATAATATGTTTTAATATCATCTTGATACACTACCATGATGATGTTGATCAAGTCTACAAATGCAGCCTTCATTTCCCTCTAGAAAGTAGCACCTTCATTTGTGAGTCCAAATGGCATCCTCACATAAATATATGTCCCCTAGGGAGTTGTAAAAGTCATCTTGTATTGTTTTGATTCTTTAACTTTCACCTGATTATACCCTAAGAAACCATCCATCATTAACAAAAGTTCACAACTAGTGACCCTTTGTAACATTGCTTCCATGTTGGGTAAAGGATAATTATCTTTTAATGAAGATATATTCAAATTATTTAAGTCAACACATAACCTTATATCTCCATTTTTCTTCCTGACTGGTACCAAATTTGAAACCCAAGATGAATGTCTAATAGGATTTATAATCCCCCATTCCTAAGTTTCATTAATTCTTGTTGTATTTTTGGGGTAAATTTGGGGATGATAGGTCTTTTCTTTTGTCTAAAAGGTTTTTTGTCAAGCCTCAATGTAATTTTATGATAAAATGGGTCTTCTCTATAAGCTTTCAAATCTTCATAAGACCATGCAAAAACTTTCTTATATTTTCTAAGCAAATAAATTAGGTTCTTCTTGACATGTGGTGTTAGTTTTTTCCCAATATATACCATTTTAGGGGATGTCTCTAACCCTAAATTTACTTCCTTGTCCTCCTTTTGAGTTGAGGAAATATTATGCAAATGACCATCACTATCATCAAAAACTCTTTCAAATGTAACCAAACCTTCAGGAATCTTATTAGTTTTCAATCTCAATGCCACACACTATTTCCTTACCATCCATCACCTCTATAGGTGCATTAAAATATACTTCCTAAGTTTCATATTGATCCATGCATTGAATATACCTTAGAATATCATCATCTTCTTCAAATACTTGCCAGTTATAAATATTATCAAGTATTGACAACCTAGACTTAATTTCTACTTGCGAGATCTCAACCAAAGTCATATCATCGTTCTTAAGAGAAACATTTGCCAAAATGTCTGCCATTATATTTCAGGATCTCTCTAACCATTCAATAGAAAATGCATCAAAAAATTCAATCATATCCCACACTGCATGCTCATTTTTCTTTATCCTTTTATTTTTGGAAGCATAAATGGATCTAATTTGTTTTTTAAATCATTCAGAGTCGCAAAAATCTTTAAGTAATTTAATCCCATGTCTCACAAAAAACTTCAAATCCCAAAAGAAATGCCTCATACTTAACAATATTATTGGTGTGATATTGTTATCAGGATTCCACTATGTAGTTTTTTGAGTCAAACTCATTGATTCATGAGTAGTGGTTCAACACAAACCCATCTCTCATGAGAATGAATGGAACACTTAGCACTCATTGGATCTAGGTGATGCTCACAGAGGTGAAGCACCGGGACTTCCCGGGAGGTCACCCATCCCAGTACTACTCCAGCTTGAGCGTGCTTAACTGCAAAGTTTCCTCCATGGTTAAACCCACTTTACTTGTATCCTCATTTGCAAAACCTTCACCAAGTGTTGTGCCTTATGAACCATTCATTAGAAAGCCCCTTAAGCTCATCAATTTAAATCATGGGTCAATGAGTTTGACTCAAAAAACCACACAGTTGAATCCAGATAGCAATATCACAATTTGACTTGTTGTGGAAAATATCTCCTACTTATCAATATTATTGGTACATTCAAATTCCAATTGGAAAGAGTACTTAAAAGTAGTACCTGAAGGGGAGACAAACAAAACACCAGCTCTAGATCCTTTCTTTGAATGGGCACCATCAAAGAACATTTTTCATAAGCCTTCCTGCTCATTTTGATTTTCATTTACAATTGGTTGAGTTCTCTATAGGAGAGGTTTAGTTTACCCCACTCTAAAATTTACTAGGTCAGCATCAAGGAAATAACTCATTTGGTTAGGATCAATATTTTCTACAACTATAGGAGCTCTTGACTCCTAGTACAACTTCACCTCACTACCATTGGTAAGGATGGTGGCATAGGAGAGATCAAGATAAATATTACAACCCACTATAGTTGTTCATTTCCTTGACAACAACATGTCATAATGTGGTTGAGTGTTAACTACAATAATGTCCATTTTATAAATGGCTTCAGAAAAGATAACAATCTTAACTTCAACATCTCACATTGTTCCTACCACTAGAACCTCTCCATTATCCATGGCATAACATTTCCCATAGGATGTGTCAATCCACATACCCAACTCCTTCATGACACCATATGACATCACATTGGTTATAGCTTCTGAGTCAATCATACAATTCCTAATCAACTTGTTATTCACAAACAATGTAACATATAAAGGGTCAACCTGAGATGACTCTTTTATGATAGTGTCTCCTTCATACACTTCTGGAGTTCCAAGTTCTTCAATTTAGACACCATATTAAACACTCTTCTAAGAACTCATAAGTGTATGTAAAACATCTGAAAATAGAGTAACTATTGCATCTTTGTGTTCTTTGATCTTCATCATTTCCATTAATGGTACATAGACTCTCAATTGTAACAGAGTTTGAGCCATATCCAAAACTGGAATATTTGTTGTATTCTAAATATTAGCCTTGTTCAAATTTTTCCTCACTTGACTTTCTTTTTTCCCTAAGGTGGTTTTAGACATGTTAATACTATCTAGATATTTCTTTTCCTTTTTAGTCTTAATATCCTTTAAAGGTAGATAACATTGAACCTTATGTTATTTTGTATCTTTCCTTTACTATCATCTTTCTTTGTAGTCATAAGAGTCATCTAGGTAACATTTTCTTTAACAAACCAAGTCATTGGCTTACCCTGATCAGAACCAAATATCCTTCCCCTCAAATTATATTTACTCCTTGCTTGGGCCATCACTGCAACTGCAAGTGTCCTAACCTCTTCATCACTAGATCTCCTCAACTGAATGTCACCCCCATTAGCATAATTAACAATATTATAGGGGAATGTTCATCCTTATAATCTAAGAGTACTTGTTGGTGTTGGGTTAGACTATTATATCTTCATTCCTCAATACTATAATCATCTCCCTCATCTTTAGAAGATGGTTGTTCATCATAATGATAATTTTTAACAGACAACATATTTATGGTCGAGTCCTCATCATTTAGTTGTTCATACTCTTCATAACACTCATCATGTTCATGCAAAGATTGAGCCACCACACATTAGAAGGGTGAATGAGGCATATTACAAAGGACACACCAAGGGGTGTTCTCCAGATTGTTTTTAGTTGATCTTCTCAAGATATTAGGTGTTTCCTTACTATTTGAACCTTTTTAACTTTCTTTAACAAGCTTTCCATCTTTTCGGTTAGTATGGTAAGGCATATCACTAAGTCTCATTAGTTTATCATGTTTGTGATAACCTCGTCTATCATTTGAAATACCATTTTCATTCTTAACAACCTTATAAATAAGGTCTTTAACTACACTCATCAGCTTATCAAATTTATCTTATTACCTTGGTTGCTTACTCTGACACCCCTTTCAATTTTGCAATATAGTAACATCATCTCTTTTTCCCACCTTGCCAACAACTTTCCTATTATTCTCAGTACACACTACTACCTTAAAAACATCTATGAGGATAGGTGGTTCCCTAGTTAATATCCAAATTTATGATCAAAGGCCTTCATGTAGAATTTTAATGACAAATAATCATTAGGTCTTAGATGATGAAGAATTTTATTTAGAATCTTAACAAACCTTGCATTAAAATCTATGATATTTTAATTGTAATTCTTCTAGATCATTGCTATCTCCCCTAATTTGAATCTTGGGTTAATATGATTTTCATATTGTTCCTTGAAAACCATTTGGAAATCATGCCAACTTCTTATGTGTGCATCAAGGAGAGCTCTATACCAATCTCTGACATCATCTACTAATGACTACATGAAAAATTTGATAATAACATCCTCATGACCAACCTCAAAATTATCCATAGCAGTGAAGAAGGATATAATATGATTTTCACCAAATAACCCATTATTTCCATAAAACCTAGGTATATCATATCTAATACTACTTTCAACTGAATTAGGATGTTTGGGAATATCAGTGAAGTCTAACTATCTATATCCGTCCATATGAATTTGGGGTTTAAAGTAAAAGGATTTTGTCTTTGATTTGGTTGGACCCTAAGATTTTGAGGAGGAGCAACTTGTGGCATATTGGCTAAATTAAGCTATGGGGCTATAGGTGGTGGGACCGAATGAACATCTTGGTTCTGAGGATTAACTAGAGGATTAAACCAGTGTTCTTGTAAGTACACAAATTGTTGTAGTAGTTTTTTGTACTACTATTGATGTTGCATGATCTATCAATTTAACTAATCTTGTTGGGGATTTATTTGTTGAGTCCTTAGAGGAAGTGGAATTTGTGGTACATAGATAGTTGGCATCCTAAATGGGATAGAAGTAGTAGGGGTTGACATATCCAAACTAGCATTAGAAGTTTCTCCCAAGTTAGCACTATCTTGGCTAGTTAATAAGTCAATGATAGTAGGCCTAGCATGATCTTGTGAGGAAAAAGTAGAGGCACCTTGTACCTAAGAGGGTTTACTATCCATTTTTGCTAATGTGCTCAAATTTGACATTCTTCTAACCAATTTACCCTTTCTTTCTAACATCTCTTGTCTAGTGTATTCTTCCTCTAACTCTTCAATTTATTTCCTAAGTTCCTCATTATTAAACTCTTTGATTTTCATTTTTGAGGCTAAGGTCAAATTTGAATCAATAAGAACTACTTTCCCATTATCTGTAGAGGGTATAATACTCAATTCTTAGGGATATCACTCCCCATATGTTCAGTAGAAGTATTTATTAACAACCCACCAAATAGGTTGGCATGGTCCTGTTAATATTTAAGTTCCTTTTCCTTCCTCAACTGTTTCTTATGAGTTTCCTCATCTAATACATCTTGATATTATTTTTCCATATGTTCTAGCCTAGCATTAAATTCTTCAACCCTTTAATATTGGGTTTCTTGATCACCAAATTCCCTTTTAGGTGGCTTGGTATGAACAATAATCTTAATACACTCATTTTCCTCATAATAAACATGGTTACCATCTTCATCATAATAAGAACTCCAACCTTTACTAGGTATCTTAGAGTAGTACTTATGGGCTATAGGGAATGGTTTTCTAGAGGAGAAATTATTTTGATCCATCATCAAAGGACTAAAAGTAGTCTGTTCTATATTTGATACATCCTTATTAATCTTGGAAGAAGGAAAATTAGAGGAGGCAAATAGCTTACTTTTTTTAATTTTTCTGCTGCCAACATTGACCATTATCATTTAAGGGTTGATTAGGATGCCCTTGCTACAATGATCTCTTGCCAAACATGATGTCCCTAGGATCTTAAAGAAAATATTTGGATATTCCATGCCTAGCACCAATAGGTGTATATTTGCGAATCAATTTCTTTCCTTGCATTCACGATCAAGTAAATTTTTTTAGAGTTTCCACCCTTTCCAGGGAACAAATAAAAGGAAAGTAAAGGGAAGAAACAAGAATCAGAAACTAAAAACTGATCAAACTAGAGTTAAAACTTTTCCCTAACACTTTAATGATTCAATACAATGAATAATGTAATAGCTTCCCCAATAGAGTCACCAATTTGTTAGTGATTTTTGTTATGACCTTCAATCCTAAGAAACTTAGACCACATGTTTAGTACTATCCACAAATTGAAGAAAAGAAAATGTAATTCAATAAGGCATAATAATCCTTCTTAACTTTGAGCTCCAAAAGACTCAAGAGGGTATTCCCATGACATGAATTTACATGCCTAATCAAACCTTAAGTGAAATAATACTTTGTAGACAGATAACAATGGATAAGTCTCAAGCCAATGTAATGAGGGTTAACATCACCATATCAACACATAATCTCACTATAGCTTCTAGTTTATTACTAAGAATTAAAACAATTTACCATGAAATCAACAATATAAAGTAAAATAATTTTAGATTTATGAATTATTTCGCTCTTCTATTAGTATCCTAATATGGCTTAGACCAGTTCTTAACCTATAGGGTAATTGATGCAGGAGCATCCTAGGTTGCCTTGCTATCCTGCTTATTTTGTTCATTCTGCTAGTAAGTACCAAGTTGCAATCATTACCGAGTTGTAGTCATTGAAGAGTTGTAGTATGTGCCAAACTGTCTAGTGTTGGCGAGCGTTCCTTCCTGTGCTGAGTGAACCTATTATTTGTTGATGCTTAGTTCTTCTTTGACCGAGTTTATCTATGATTGGTTCTTAGTTGGAGCCGACTTGTGTATTTAATTTAGGTCACAAATTTAATGATTGGGATATTGTCTTGGGATATTTGCAGACCATTTTGTGGTCGGCCTTCTATTATGTAATGATCTAGAATCTTTTGTAAGCCATTTTGGCAAGTATAAATAAGGATGTTTAAATGTAGGAAAACTCAGTCAGGTGGTATAGTTATAAGATAGAGGCTAAGTGTGATGCCCAAAAGTTGGGTCAAAACACAACCAACAATTTTTTTAAAAAGTGATAAGTTTTCTACACACAAGATGCGGGTTAAAGAGTTCAATGACGAAGCTACAATGAATCAGGTAAACAACCTCGACAATGTTGTCTAAAAAGGATGCTATAGGAATATAAATTAAGGTTAAGTACGTCCATCTTCATGACGATCAAAGTTATCGTTTGTCAACTATAGATCTCAGTGGTCGACTAAGAGGACAAGAATGACTAATGTTTACGTTATTCCATATGACGGTCATTCAATTTACTAATGTTTAAATTAAGTCCAATCTGATCATGGAGCTTAATCGGTTTGATTCGAAATACAGGATAAACATGAACTGATTCATTAAGTTTATAAACAAATTAGAAAATAAAAACTATAAGTCTTTATCATTAATTATATTTAATTATTATATATTATTAATTAATAATTATAAAATATTAATTAAGTAATATAGATATTAATTAATTAATAAATTATAATTTATTAACTAATATTTAATACATGCTTAAAATTATCAATATTGAACAAAATGGGAATTACCAATAACTATAAAATTCCTTGCATAACATAATATCTATTTATACTAATATTAAGTCCAAAAGCAATAATAACAAAATAACATAAAATAACAAATAACTTTATTACCCACTAAACAATCTCATTAACTATCTAAACATCTAAATAACTTCTAACTAAACTAACTAAACTACTAAACAACCTATCAAAAAAAAACAATCTTTAAAACTTCAAAATATCCTACATACTACAACTACCCTATCCTCCAAATTAACTACCAACTCCTTCCTAAAAAATCTAACTTGCTAAACCAGCCTACCCACTAGCCTCTTAGGCTCCTCTACCCACGTGCCATGAGGAGTTTGAAATTCAAATAAAGCAAGGGGGGCGCAATTCAAGGTAGAGATGATGTGCATTGAAAGGAGGTTTAAAACAATGCCAAGACATGACAACCCACCTACCCTTTTAAGCTTCAAACAAGGAAACTATTAACAAGTTTTAACTCCTCCAAAGGGCTGCGTGGATTTTGGAAGACAAAGCTTTTAAAAGCTAACAAGTTGCTTGCTTAGGTGGCACTTAGTACACCATCCCATCATCCAAAAGGATTGGGATTAATTACAAAGCCTTAGCCTTCATCCACCTGCGCCTAGGGGAAAGGCTTGTCAAAAAGGTGAGTATGATATTTGTTTAAAAGTTTATTTTATTTATTAGCTTGGGCAAAGGTGGCAGATTTAATAATATTAAATGACTGTGGTTGGATTTTTGTATGGGAATTCTTTCCCATACAAAATCCAGAGAGCTATTTGCTCTTTAAAATTTTCTGGGTAGTGTTATTTTGTTTTAGCACTACTTAGTTCATTTTTTTTTAAACTCATTAATCATAGCAATGAAATTTTAATGGTTCCTAATATGGAATGAAAAGTTTAAGTTATTGCATTTAGATAGTATTTGAAACATAGATTTACATAGTCTATTTGTTATTCAAATAAGGTCTTTTCTAAAGACTAAATGCTCATAGTTTTTCATAGTTTTCTCTTGTCAATATCATAGAACTAAGGAGTGTTTTCAAACACATATTCAGAGTATATTTGAATTGATCTTAACCAATTTAAAACATCTAATGGAGCTACAATCTCCTTATTTCATTCAAGTAAGAGCTGATAACATATCAATATAGATTCTATCAACTTGAAGAACTCATTGCAATAATTAAGAGAGTAATTTCAATGGTAGAGAGAGAGATAAAGGTCTTTTAAGAAACATGCAAGGATTCATCTTATACATATTATGAATTACATAACATCTCATTATCTTTATCCCATTGAAATTTACATCATTCCTAGGTTACAAAGTAACATTGCAATATTCAAATGAAGCTTGCTTTTCTTTACATGAATCTCATAATGAAAGCATCTTCTAAAATATAAATTTGGCAATGATAGATCAATATAGCAACATGTTTTTCTTTCTAAATACATTATACAAGAGCTCCAAAGGGAGATTGAATACATCATTCCAAATTTACAAGGATGAATCAAATATGGAGTGAATTCCTCTTTCAAACATAGAGTGAATTCCTCATTCAAATACATCAAAGCAAAAGTCTTTATCTTCTTTAGCATCATGCTTCCATACTTCAAAATCTGCAAATGCAAACAAAACAAGGAAAAGACCATGGGAGCTCACCTCCCATCCAAGGTCTCTCATGAGACCACCCCCGAGCTTGGGGAGAACACATTGAACAGGTTACAAACATATACACACAATCACAACATGATTTAACAAACATGGACAAAATTCCCAAATTCCCTCAAGAAGTAAACTAAGGAATTCCCATGAATTTCCTTTGTAGGGTGTGGTAGACAAAACCATGGAGATTACCATTGCATAATATACAAGGCCACACATGGACCCATATTTCTCAAATACATACAAGGCACACATGGCCAATTTTCCCTCCTTATGCCCCCCATTGCCACAAGGGCTACATGCAAGGTCTCTTGGGGAAAATCACTCACCCAAGGTTCATCCTTCCCCACACATGGAGGAGACTCTACACATGGAGTTGCCTCCATTTCCACACCCCCTCTTGATTTCTCTTCCCTCCCAAGGGTGAGAGAATCTAAGAGTAAACAACCCAAAAATTCAATTACATGATAAACACATATGCAAGCTTGCTCTCACCATGACCAACCATGGGGAGCTAAAACACAACACTAAACAAAACAAACCTCCACCATGACCAACCATGGGGAGCCAAGAACATGATCATTTTAACAAACATCTCAAACAAACAGAGAGAGCACATGAATTCCTACCTCAAATCCAAGCTATGGTAGAATGTTGTTGAGCCCTAATCCAAGCTTCAAGCCTTTTTTCCTCTAACTTTCTGAAAGCTCTCTAAAAATAGAGAATGGGTGAATGAATCACCCTAAGCCAAAATTTCCTCTAAATAGGGCTTCTACACCTAACCTCATAAATGAGGTTCCAACATGCAAGTTGCAATTTTCGCTCAAGAAGGAAAATGAATTTTTAAAAGGGTCCTAAAGTCACTTTTAGGCTTCTAAAGAGGTGAAAATACCCCTAACCCATGGATACATGGAATGGGTTAACAAATTAAGCATAAAACTATCTCCTAAGGCCATTATTAACCCTCTAAACCCATGTCGAGAAATAACATCGAAAATGGGGAATGAGATTGCATAAAGATTCCTATGGCAGAAAGGAGTGCTAAGATATCCCTAAAACTCCTAGCAAGTGCTCTCACACAACACATGATGTACCTTAATAACATTGAACATAGGTGTCAAGCGACACTTAACAAAATAACATTTCACGAAAGGTACATCCAGAATAACAACACATAACATACAAACATTCAAATTACTGTTACGAAATAAATTACTTAACAACGAGGCCTCAGGTCTCTTAATAGACGGGGCCTTGGTATAACTGGTTACCCTATGTTCAATGTGTTTTCCCCGAATGTGTTTCCATGGTCCTTCCACCTGCAATACCTAAATGCAACATCAGTAATTGAAGGAAGAAAACCATTACAATAACATATATGATATAGCGAAATTTAAACATTAAATTGCATAATTCAACTCATACGTCAATTGCATATAATATTCATGATTTGATTGCACATTTCAAATGAAATTACATAACGTAATTTAAATATCATCTAGACCATCAGGTTCACAAAACATCATATAAAAACATAAACCAAATCTACACATCATGGATCCCATATGCAGAATCATCAAAAGAACAGTCCATCGAGTCAAACATAATATAACAGTAGTCGACAAAGTCCAAGTATCTCTGAAAGAAACATAATAAAAAAGATAGCTAATATGTACAACACAGGATCACTATGTGGGCCGAAAGTGGACCTCACATCCACCCCCTCTAGGTATGAACATCCTCCTGGAGTTCATCAAAGAGGTGCGGATACTGGGCCCTCATCTGAGCTGCATCCTCCCATGAGGCTGTGACCTCATCATAGCAATCCCACTGGACCCTAACCTGGTCCAGCGTTCTGCCTCGAAGTACCAACGTCCGACGAGCCAAAATGCGAATGGGCTCTAGTGCTAGCTGGCCATCTGACTCCACCTGCAAGGCATCCCAGTCAATAATATGAGACTCATCATAGATATACTTTCGCAAAACTGATACATGGAACACATCGTGGATGCGTGACAGGCTAGGTGGCAAGGCTAGACGATAAGCAACGGGCCCTATCCTCTCTAGGATCTCAAATGGACCAACAAAACGAGGTGCGAGCTTAGAGCCCTTTCCAAAACAGATTGGACTCTTGTGCGGTCGCACTCTCAAGAAAACTCTGTCTCCCACAAGGTAGGCTCGGTCAATCCTCTTCGCATCTGCATACTTCTTCTGTCTATCCTGAGCCTCTAAGAGACGCTGCCTAATCAGGGTGACCTGCTGCTCCATATCTCGAACTAACTCAGGACCAATAGAAACTCTGTCCTCGATCCTATCCCAACTCAGTGGGGTCCTGCAAGGTCTACCATACAATGCCTGGAAAGGTGGCATTCCCAATGATGTATGATGCCCATTGTTATAGGCAAACTCCACAAGATGAAGATACTCCTCCCACCGGGTCTGATGATCCATAACGTACATGCGAAGCATGTCCTCTAAAACCTGATTGACCCTCTCGGTCTGCCCATCTGTCTCAGGGTGATAGGCGGTACTGAAATTGAGCCTAGTGCCCAATGCTGCCTGAAGCTCTCTCCAAAATGAAGAAGTGAAAAGAGAATCTCTATCCGAGATGATCTTATGAGGTATGCCATGAAGTCTGACAATATCTCGTAAGAACACCTGGGCTACTGCGGGTGCTGTGAAGGTAGTACGAACTGGAGAGAAGTGGGCTACCTTAGTCAACCGGTCCACCGTCACCATAATAGCATCATGGCGTCGGGAAGACATCGGAAGACCAACTATAAAATCCATGGATATAACCTCCCACTTCCATACTGGAATCTCATGCGGCTGCAGGAGTCCACCAGGATGGCGGTGCTCTGCCTTAACCCGCTGACACTCAAGACACCTGGCCACTATCTCAGCAATCTGCAATCTCATGCCTGGCCAATGATACAGCTGCCTCAAATCTGCATGTAGCTTCTTAACCCCGGGATGTGCTGCATAAGGTGCTCTGTGAGCCTCAAGTATAATGAATGCACGTAAATCTCCGGTAGAAGGTACATAGATACGGTCTCGATGACGTAAAAGTCCATCAGACTCTAAGGTATAACCAACATACTTCCCTTCCAAGGGTCTCTGAGACTGAATCATCTCACATACCTCAGAATACCACTCATCTTCCTGAAGATGATGGAGGATTCGTCCTCTCAAATCTGTGCCTGCAGTCATAGAATAGATATCATGTCGTCTCCTGCTCAAGGCATCTGCAACCACGTTCTCCTTCCCCTTGATGTAGTGAACATCAAAGTCATATTCACATAAGAACTCCATCCATCGCCTCTGCCGAGCATTAAGGTTCGGCTGAGTGAATATATACTGAAGACTCTGATGGTCTGAATGAAGCTCAAAACGGTGACCTAAGAGGAAGTGACGCCAACGTACTAAGGCATGTACCACTGCTACAAGCTCTAAATCATGCGTGGGATAATTGAGCTCATGAGTCTTAAGCTTCCTAGACTCGTAAGCAATGGCTCGCCCTCCCTGCATAAGGACTGCCCCTAAACCATCTAAAGAAGCATCTGAGCACACCACAAATTCTGCTGAAGGATCTGGCACTGCAAGAATCGGTGCACTGGTGAGCGCTCTCTTGAGCTCCTGAAAAGCCCTCTCACACTTCTCTGTCCACTCGAACTTCTTCCCCTTTCGCTGAAGGGAAGTGATAGGATGTGCCACTCTAGAAAATCCTTCAACGAAACGTCTGTAATAACCGGCAAGTCCCATGAAACTTCTGACCTCAGTCACTGTGGTAGGTGCTGGCCAATTCATAATGGCCTCAATCTTTGATGGGTCTACTGAGATCCCATCACCAGATATGACATGCCCCAAATACTTAACCTCTTTTCTGAAGAAGGAACACTTCAACAAGCTGCCAAACAACTGATTATCTCTCAAACACTGCAAAACCTGTCTCAGGTGCTCTTCGTGCTCCTTCTCATCCTTAGAATAAATCAGGATGTCATCAAGGAAGATTATAACAAACTTATCTAAGAAGGTGCGGAATACACCGTTCATAAGGCTCATGAATACAGCTGGGGCATTCGTAAGACCGAAAGGTACCACTGTAAATTCATAGTGGCCGTACCTAGTGCGAAATGCGGTCTTATGAATGTCACTGTCAACTATCCTCAACTGATGGTACCCAGACTTAAGATCTATCTTGGAGAATACTCGGGCACCCTGCAACTGATCAAACAAGTCATCAATCCTAGGAAGTGGATACCGGTTCTTAATGGTAACCTTGTTCAACTGTCGGTAATCCATGCACAACCTAAGTGACCCATCCTTCTTAACGAAGATCACTGGCGCACCCCAAGGAGAAACACTAGGGCGAATGTGTCCCTTCTCTAGCAACTCCTCAAGCTGAATCTTGAGCTCATTAAGCTCATTCGTGGTCATCCTATAGGGCGCTCTAGATACTGGCTCAGCTCCTGGCACAAGGTCTATGTGAAAGTCAACTGCTCTGCGAGGAGGCATACCAGGTAACTCTGATGGAAAAACATCTGCAAATTCCTGGAGGATGGGATGGTCATCAAGAGAAGTCTCACTCTCATCCTCATCCCCTCTATCATTGATAGAGATAGCAAACAACTGACAACCCTTCCGCATACACCGCTTAAGTTGCATAGCGGATATCATGCGAAGAGATACTGGTCTCTGAACCCCTGAAATAACTGTAGCCATGCCATCATCATCCAAACATTCTATCTTCTTCTGGCGGCAATCTAGCTTGGCTCTGTGGGCATATAGCCAATCCATGCCAAGTACTACATCATATGATCCCAAAGGGGTAATCCTAAGGTCTGTGGAAGTGGTCAACTCCCCAATCTGAATCTGGCAATCTCTAACCAAGGAGGTGATTGATACTCTAGAACCGGAAGCCAACTCAACTTCCCAGCTATCTTTCTGCCTAGATGCCACTAGCCCGCAACGCTCCACTACAAATGGAGATATAAAAGAGTCGGTGGCTCCTGAGTCAAACAAAATAGAAATACTGCATCCTCGAATCATACCTGCTGACTCAATCACAGTGGCCTGGTGCTCGGCCTGGCGGTTATCTACCGCTGCAAATACTCTATGGGACCTACCTAAGTCCCCCACAGTGGGCTCTGATCTGGCTGCTCTCTGTCTGCTGCCCTGAGGATAATCTCTAGCAATGTGACCCATGCCTCCACAATTGTAGCAAGGTCCTCGCACAAATACCTGTGTCCCCTGTGGCCTACTGAACTGTGATCCACCTCCTCTGGTAGATCCGGTAAAACCACCTCTAGAGGACTGCTGAGTCCCGACAGAAGGTGTAAATGGTGTGTCTGACCTGTGATCCCTCTTCTGTCCCTGACCCTGCGACTGCTTGGGCTTATTGCCCTGATGTCCCTGAGATCCTTTCTGCCTATGGTCCTGTCGACCCTGCTGCTGAGGCTGCTCCTGCTGTGTCTGCTGAGGGGTTTGGAAAGACCCAGAAGAATACCTATTATTCTTCTTCCATCTGTTCCTCTGAAAACCAGAACCCTGTGATGTGGAATTGTTGAACTGAAACCGATCCCGAGAATCAGATGATCCTCTAACAACCTCTTCGGCTACCTTAGCCCTGTCAACTGTATACCGAAGGTCTCCGGGAGGTAATATATGCACCATGCCTGCAATGTTGTGGTTCAAACCACTGATAAACCGGTTAACCTGCACTTTCTCATCTCTCATGTACTCCACATACGGGAGTAAATCAATGAACTTGCCCTCATACTGGGCCACTGAAAGTCCCCTCTGCTGAAGGCTGTGGAACTCATCAATACGCTTCTGTCTAAACTGCTCTGACAGGTACCTGGCCTTGAAGAGCTTTAAGAAAGTCTCCCAAGTCAAAGTATTAAGGTCCAAGTGTCCCTTAAACTGCTCATGATCCCACCATGAAGAGGCTCCAACCCTCAATAAGTGAATAACAAAGCGGGCCTTGACATTGCTGTCATAGGCACGCAACCCAAAACATCTGTCTAAGCTATGAAGCCATGACTCTGCCTCAAAACCATCTGTGGATCCCTCAAAAGTGGGTGGGCCAAGGCGCATCAACTCTCTGATAGCATCTCCTGTGTCTCTAGCTCGTGTGCGTCCCTCAATCCTAGGTGGTGGCTCTGGACCATGCACTGACTCAGCCTGACCCTCTTCCCTTCTGGAAGGGCTCCTACTCCGTTCTCTAGTCTCATTCTCTAAACCATGATCCTGCTGGTGACCGAACAGAGGTAGTCTGTCTAGGATAATACCGGCCAAGGTCTGAAAAGCTGTCAATAATTCCCGGTTGGGATCTGGTGGTGGTTCGGGAGGGGGATCTTGATTCCCTATCGGAATCTCAATCTCCTCTTCCTGAACGGAGGGAGCACGCCTACGGCCCCTCCCCCGACCTCGCCCGCGTGCACGGGCCTGTCGTGTAACTACTGGCATCCTACACAAGCAAAGAAGTTCAAATGTCAAATGTGGTGGTTAAGGTTCCTAGGGTTGAACATCGCTCTGATACCAAAATGTGATGCCCAAAAGTTGGGTCAAAACACAACCAACAATTTTTTTAAAAAGTGATAAGTTTTCTACACACAAGATGCGGGTTAAAGAGTTCAATGACGAAGCTACAATGAATCAGGAAAACAACCTCGACAATGTTGTCTAAAAAGGATGCTATAGGAATATAAATTAAGGTTAAGTACGTCCATCTTCATGACGATCAAAGTTATCGTTTGTCAACTATAGATCTCAGTGGTCGACTAAGAGGACAAGAATGACTAATGTTTACGTTATTCCATATGACGGTCATTCAATTTACTAATGTTTAAATTAAGTCCAATCTGATCATGGAGCTTAATCGGTTTGATTCGAAATACAGGATAAACATGAACTGATTCATTAAGTTTATAAACAAATTAGAAAATAAAAACTATAAGTCTTTATCATTAATTATATTTAATTATTATATATTATTAATTAATAATTATAAAATATTAATTAAGTAATATAGATATTAATTAATTAATAAATTATAATTTATTAACTAATATTTAATACATGCTTAAAATTATCAATATTGAACAAAATGGGAATTACCAATAACTATAAAATTCCTTGCATAACATAATATCTATTTATACTAATATTAAGTCCAAAAGCAATAATAACAAAATAACATAAAATAACAAATAACTTTATTACCCACTAAACAATCTCATTAACTATCTAAACATCTAAATAACTTCTAACTAAACTAACTAAACTACTAAACAACCTATCAAAAAAAAACAATCTTTAAAACTTCAAAATATCCTACATACTACAACTACCCTATCCTCCAAATTAACTACCAACTCCTTCCTAAAAAATCTAACTTGCTAAACCAGCCTACCCACTAGCCTCTTAGGCTCCTCTACCCACGTGCCATGAGGAGTTTGAAATTCAAATAAAGCAAGGGGGGCGCAATTCAAGGTAGAGATGATGTGCATTGAAAGGAGGTTTAAAACAATGCCAAGACATGACAACCCACCTACCCTTTTAAGCTTCAAACAAGGAAACTATTAACAAGTTTTAACTCCTCCAAAGGGCTGCGTGGATTTTGGAAGACAAAGCTTTTAAAAGCTAACAAGTTGCTTGCTTAGGTGGCACTTAGTACACCATCCCATCATCCAAAAGGATTGGGATTAATTACAAAGCCTTAGCCTTCATCCACCTGCGCCTAGGGGAAAGGCTTGTCAAAAAGGTGAGTATGATATTTGTTTAAAAGTTTATTTTATTTATTAGCTTGGGCAAAGGTGGCAGATTTAATAATATTAAATGACTGTGGTTGGATTTTTGTATGGGAATTCTTTCCCATACAAAATCCAGAGAGCTATTTGCTCTTTAAAATTTTCTGGGTAGTGTTATTTTGTTTTAGCACTACTTAGTTCATTTTTTTTTAAACTCATTAATCATAGCAATGAAATTTTAATGGTTCCTAATATGGAATGAAAAGTTTAAGTTATTGCATTTAGATAGTATTTGAAACATAGATTTACATAGTCTATTTGTTATTCAAATAAGGTCTTTTCTAAAGACTAAATGCTCATAGTTTTTCATAGTTTTCTCTTGTCAATATCATAGAACTAAGGAGTGTTTTCAAACACATATTCAGAGTATATTTGAATTGATCTTAACCAATTTAAAACATCTAATGGAGCTACAATCTCCTTATTTCATTCAAGTAAGAGCTGATAACATATCAATATAGATTCTATCAACTTGAAGAACTCATTGCAATAATTAAGAGAGTAATTTCAATGGTAGAGAGAGAGATAAAGGTCTTTTAAGAAACATGCAAGGATTCATCTTATACATATTATGAATTACATAACATCTCATTATCTTTATCCCATTGAAATTTACATCATTCCTAGGTTACAAAGTAACATTGCAATATTCAAATGAAGCTTGCTTTTCTTTACATGAATCTCATAATGAAAGCATCTTCTAGAATATAAATTTGGCAATGATAGATCAATATAGCAACATGTTTTTCTTTCTAAATACATTATACAAGAGCTCCAAAGGGAGATTGAATACATCATTCCAAATTTACAAGGATGAATCAAATATGGAGTGAATTCCTCTTTCAAACATAGAGTGAATTCCTCATTCAAATACATCAAAGCAAAAGTCTTTATCTTCTTTAGCATCATGCTTCCATACTTCAAAATCTGCAAATGCAAACAAAACAAGGAAAAGACCATGGGAGCTCACCTCCCATCCAAGGTCTCTCATGAGACCACCCCCGAGCTTGGGGAGAACACATTGAACAGGTTACAAACATATACACACAATCACAACATGATTTAACAAACATGGACAAAATTCCTGAATTCCCTCAAGAAGTAAACTAAGGAATTCCCATGAATTTCCTTTGTAGGGTGTGGTAGACAAAACCATGGAGATTACCATTGCATAATATAAAAGGCCACACATGGACCCATATTTCTCAAATACATACAAGGCACACATGGCCAATTTTCCCTCCTTATGCCCCCCATTGCCACAAGGGCTACATGCAAGGTCTCTTGGGGAAAATCACTCACCCAAGGTTCATCCTTCCCCACACATGGAGGAGACTCTACACATGGAGTTGCCTCCATTTCCACACCCCCTCTTGATTTCTCTTCCCTCCCAAGGGTGGGAGAATCTAAGAGTAAACAACCCAAAAATTCAATTACATGATAAACACATATGCAAGCTTGCTCTCACCATGACCAACCATGGGGAGCTAAAACACAACACTAAACAAAACAAACCTCCACCATGACCAACCATGGGGAGCCAAGAACATGATCATTTTAACAAACATCTCAAACAAACAGAGAGAGCACATGAATTCCTACCTCAAATCCAAGCTATGGTAGAATGTTGTTGAGCCCTAATCCAAGCTTCAAGCCTTTTTTCCTCTAACTTTTTGAAAGCTCTCTAAAAATAGAGAATGGGTGAATGAATCACCCTAAGCCAAAATTTCCTCTAAATAGGGCTTCTACACCTAACCTCATAAATGAGGTTCCAACATGCAAGTTGCAATTTTCGCTCAAGAAGGAAAATGAATTTTTAAAAGGGTCCTAAAGTCACTTTTAGGCTTCTAAAGAGGTGAAAATACCCCTAACCCATGGATACATGGAATGGGTTAACAAATTAAGCATAAAACTATCTCCTAAGGCCATTATTAACCCTCTAAACCCATGTTGAGAAATAACATCGAAAATGGGGAATGAGATTGCATAAAGATTCCTATGGCAGAAAGGAGTGCTAAGATATCCCTAAAACTCCTAGCAAGTGCTCTCACACAACACATGATGTACTTTAATAACATTGAACATAGGTGTCAAGCGACACTTAACAAAATAACATTTCACGAAAGGTACATCCAGAATAACAACACATAACATACAAACATTCAAATTACTGTTACGAAATAAATTACTTAACAACGAGGCCTCAGGTCTCTTAATAGACGGGGCCTTGGTATAACTGGTTACCCTATGTTCAATGTGTTTTCCCCGAATGTGTTTCCATGGTCCTTCCACCTGCAATACCTAAATGCAGCATCAGTAATTCAAGGAAGAAAACCATTACAATAACATATATGATATAGCGAAATTTAAACATTAAATTGCATAATTCAACTCATACGTCAATTGCATATAATATTCATGATTTGATTGCACATTTCAAATGAAATTACATAATGTAATTTAAATATCATCTAGACCATCAGGTTCACAAAACATCATATAAAAACATAAACCAAATCTACACATCATGGATCCCATATGCAGAATCATCAAAAGAACAGTCCATCGAGTCAAACATAATATAACAGTAGTCGACAAAGTCCAAGTATCTCTGAAAGAAACATAATCAAAAAGATAGCTAATATGTACAACACAGGATCACTATGTGGGCCGAAAGTGGACCTCACACTAAGTCTAGATTTTCATAGATAAATCTTATTTTTTGTAACTCATAAGGCCTCGCAGCTGGGCACGTATGCAGTAATTTGGATGAATCAATACAAGTTTTGTGTTCCTTCTCTCCTTGGTCTTGTTCTTTGTGTTGTGTGCTTCTGTTGTGTTTACTCTGCAAGGTGGCTGGATAGTTAGGTGTGCCCTTGGTCCTAGTTGTTTCTCTCCCTCCTTACATTAGGTGGTATCAGATCTTAAGGTTCATCCTTGAGAAGATTGGATCATGTAGAACCCTAAGTTGGATTTGGTTGTAGGGCGACAGATCTGTGGATTTGACCTATAACTTGCAGAGGGTTACGATCTTGCAAGAACCTATTTGTCAAGATGTTTCAAGGTAGAGGAAATGTTGATAATGCCATAATGGACATGTTAAGACAAATTTCATCCAGATTAGATGATGTGGAGATAGCCCAGAGGAGAGGAGCACATTTGGATGATGTGAGTGATGATGATGAAGCAGAAGTACCAAACTCTAATCCGGAGCTTGAGGAAGATCAAGATGAGGAAATATTATTGAGAGTATCATCTAGGGAACATTCAAAGCCTATTGTTGAAGTTATTCCTTATGATGGAAAATTGGATACTAATGTTGTGTTGGATTGGATCTCTGATATGGAAAAGTTCTTTGAGTTTGAAAGCACTCCTGAGAATAGGAAGGTGAAAATTGCAGTCACTAGGTTGAAAGGTCATGCCTCACCGTGGTGGGAGCATTTGTAAATCGATAGACAAAGAAGAGGAAAGCAAAAGATTGGTTGAAATTGGTTAACAAGGTGAAGAATAAGTTCCTCCCTACTTATGAATAAGTTAGTTTGTTGAGGAAGATGTAAAACCTTAGACAAAGGGATATGACTATGAAGGAATACACCAAGGAATTCTATAGATTGGACATTAGATATGGACATGTGGATGATGAGGTTGAGAAAGTTGCAAGGTACCTGAATGGATTGAGATCTGGAATTCAAGATGAAATAAGTTTTGTGAAATTAGATGGTGTGGAAGAAGCATATCAATATTCCTTGAAAGCTGAGGAGATCTTGACAAAGAAGCAGGAGCAAAGATAGATAAGTAGAGGTGGTAGATTCCAGTTAGGCAGACGTAGATCCTATGGTGAAGGTGGTAGATCTGATAATATCTATGCAAGATAAGGGAAAAACTGAAGATAAAATCAAGACCAAGTGGAAAGGTGGTAGTTCATACCGAGGAAGAGGTAATTCTTATTCTAGAAGTGATTTTAGTGGTAATTGCTTCATATGTGACAAAGGAGGGAATATATCCTTTGAGTGTAGACACTCTGATGGAAATGAACAAAGTCATAGGAATGCTATGGTACAAGAGGATATTGAGGGCTCATCAAGTAGGAATGAGGATGGAGAAAATCTGAGGGTAAGGAGAACTTTGTGTAATAAAAGAGTTGATGAAGAACTAGTCCCGAGGAGAAATCTTTTCAAGACTAGATGTAAGATGGCAGGAAAATGTTGCAAAGTGATTGTTGATAGTGGAAGTTTAGTGAATTTGGCATCAGAGGAGCTAGTTACAAATTTTCAATTGCATAGGTTGAGACACTCTAAACCCTATCATGTTTCATGGATCAAGGATGAGCATAAATTATTGGTAAGTGAGAAATGTATTGTGAAATTTAAAATTGGAAGATACTTTGATGAAGTTCTATGTGATATTATGCCTATGGATTGTTGTCATGTTCTATTGGGTAGACCTTGGAAGTATGATAGATATATTGTGCATGATGGTAGATTGAATTAATATACTCTTTGGGTGAATGGAAGAAAGCAAACATTATTACCTTTGATTGAAGTTCCAGATGAGATAAACTGTACTACTGTGAAAATTTGCATGGTTAATGGAAAGCAATTTGAGAAAGATATGAAAAAGAACCAAGTCTATTTCGCTATAATTCCTAAGAGACCGAATTGTTGTAGTAATCACCGAGTAAAAAAAAAATAGTAATGGTCAAGAAACAAAAGATAGTAGAGACCAAGTGCTAGTAGAAATTAAAAACTTGTTGAATGAATACAAGGAGATTGTTGTAGAGGATATCCCTGATGGTTTACCACCAATAAGAAGTATAAGTCATTGTATGGATTTAATTCCTGGAGCTAGTTTTCTGAATAAAGCACCATATTGATCAACACCTACTGAGAATGAAGAACTTAGCAGACAAGTGCAAGAGTTGTTACAGAAATGTTTGATCAGAGAAAGCTTGAGTCCATGTGTTTTACATGTTGTGCTAGCACCTAAAAAGAATGGAGAATGGAGAATGTGTACTAATTCCAGAGCTATCAACAAGATAACAATGAAGTATAGGTTTCCTATTCCGAGGATGGATGAAATAATGGATTGTTTGAGTGGAGCAAAGTATTTTACCAAGATTGATTTGAAGAGTGGCTATAATTATATCAGAATCAAAGAAGGCGATGAATGGAAGACTAATTTCAAGACAAAAGATGGTTTGTATGAGTGGTTGGTTATGCCTTTTGGTTTGACTAATGCACCTGGTACTTTCATGAGGTTGATGAATGAAGTTCTCAAGAGATTTTTGGGTAAGTTTGTGATTGTTTATTTAGATGATATTATGATATTTAGTAGAACTAAGGAAGAACACCTTGAGCATATTAGACAAGTGTTGCAAAGGTTGAAAGAGTAGAAGTTGTTGATTAATTTAAAGAAGTGTTTGTTTATGCAAGAAGAGATTGTGTATTTGGGATTTTTAATTTTAGCTGATGGTTTGAAAATGGATCTTGAGAAGGTTAAAGTAATTCTAGAGTGGCGTACACCTAAGAATGTGGGTGAGGTAAGATCATTTCATGGTTTAGCTAGTTTCTATAGAAAATTCATTAAGAATTTTAGTTCTATTTGTAATGCTATGACTGAAACTATGAGAGGAGATAAAAAGGATTTTAAGTGGACACATGGAGCTAACAAGAGTTTTGAGACTTTGAAACAAAAGGTTGTCAAGTTACCTGTGTTAGCTTTGCCTTATTTCAATAAGGTATTTCAAGTTGAGTGTGATGCAAGTGGTAGTGCAATAGGAGCTGTGTTGAGTCAAGAAGATAAACTTGTTCCTTTCTTTAGTGAGAAGTTGAATGATGCTAAAAGGAAGTATTCTGTGTATGATGATCAAGAGTTTTATGCTATTGTTCAAGCTTTGAAAAAGTGGAGACATTATTTGATTCCTAAGGAGTTTGTGTTATATACTGACCATAAAGATTTGCAGTATTTGGAAAGTCAACATAAGTTGAATCGAGACATGAAGTGGGTTGAATATTTATAGAGTTTCACATTTGTGATCAAGCATAAGAGTGGAGTTACTAACTGAGTTGTAGATGCACTAAGTAGAAGACATTATTTGTTGACCGAGATGAAGGTTGCAGTTCTGGGTTTTGATGAGATGAAGGAATTGCATGATACTGGCTCTAATTTTTCTGAGGTGTAGAGAGAGTGCTTAGCACCAAATCTGTCAAAACAATCAAGTAAGTTTGAGGAGTATTTCATTCAAGAAGGTATTTTGTTTAAAGGAATTCAATTATGTATACCAAGAGGTTCCATGAGAATTAATTTGATTAAGGAAAAGCATTGTGGTGGATTGGCTGGACATTTTGGGATTGATAAGACATTGAGTCTGCTTAAGGAAAAGTATTATTGGCCACATATGTATAAGGATGTTTAGAAGTTTGTAAGGAGTTGTGGAATTTGTCAAGTTGCAAAAGGAGTAAGTTAGAATGCTGGATTGTATACACTTATTTATGTTCCTGAGAAACCTTGGAGTGACATCAATATTAATTTTGTTCTTGGATTGCCTAAGACAGCAAGGCGGTATGATTCCATATTTGTTGTTGTGGATAGATTTTCTAAGATGGCACATTTCATACCATGTAAGAAGACATTAAATGTAGTGCATATTGCTGAGATTTTCTTCAAAGAGATTGTTAGATTGCACAGATTACCAAGAAGTATATCCTTGACCGATATAGTAGGTTTGTTGGTTATTTTTGGAGGACTTTGTGGAAGAAGAAGGATATTGAGTTGAGCTTTAGTTGTACATTCCATCCATAGATAGATGGAGAAACAAATTAGGTTGTGAATAGAATCTTGGGTAATTTGTTGAGATGTTTAGTTGAAGATAAGCTGAGTAATTGGGATATGGTATTGGCACAAGTTGAGTTTTCATATAATAATTTTGTGAATAGGAGTTTAGGAAAAACACCTTTTGAGATTGTTATTGGAATGAAGCCTAGAGGAGTATCAAATTTGAGGGATATTGTTGGTGATGAAAAGAGAAGTGCTGAAGGGGAAGTATTTGTTGATTTTATGAAGTCTTTACATGAGGAAGTGAAGTTGAAATTGGAACAAAGTAATTAGAAATTATAAGGAAAATGCTGACAAGTCTAGGAGACGTCATGTTTTTGAAGTTGATGATGAGGTAATGGTTCATTTGAAGAAGGGAAGATTTCCTGTTGAAACATACAATAAACTGAAAATGAAGAAGTTTGGTCCTTGTAGAATTTTGAGGAAGTTTGACAGTGGTAATGCTTGTGAAGTTGAGTTACCTGATGACATGGATATATCTCCTAAATTCAATATTGCTAATTTTTATAAGTATCATGAGTCAGATGATGAAGTTGTTATACCAAATGATTATCCTAAGAAGCATGTTGAAGAGGTTGAACAAATATTAGATCAGAGGATTGGTAAAATCACAAGAGGAAAGGATTACTATGAATATTTGGTGAAGTGGAAGAATAGACCAGTTGAAGATGCTACATGGATTTCTCAATCTGAGTTGGATTCAGCTCGAGTTGTGACATCTCAATGATTCAGGAGAATCATTTCTTTCAACCCTAGTTGTCTGATGTAGGAGCATCTTGGGTTGCCTTGCTATCTTGCTCATTTTGTTCATTCTTCTAGTAAGTGTCGAGTTGCAGTCATTGCTGAGTTGCAATATGTGTCAAGTTGTCTAGTGTTGGCCGAGTTCCTATATGTGGTGAGTTGTCCAGTGTTGTCGAGCATTCCTTCTTGTGCTGAGTGAACTTGTTATTTGTTGATGCTTGGTTCTTCTTTGACCGATTTTTTCTGTGATTGGTTCTTACTTGAAGCTGACTTGTGTATTTAATTTAGGTTGCAAATTTAATGATTAGGATTAGTAAAATTACTAGATATTCCTACCATATGTGTAATTCTATATAACCAATATTATCATAGAATTTATACCATTCATCCACTTCTTACATTTATCATTTCAAGCATATTTAATTCCTTCCCTGAAAGAAAGCACATGATTAATAAACACACATATGCATGACATAAGGATGAACAATAAGATACTTTATATTCCATTCATATGAGAAATTCAATTGAAAATAAAGACAACAAGATTAATCTTATGGATCTGTAAACCAAAAAATTCATTATACTATATTGTCCAACATGTCTCATAACATCAACCTATAAAACTCTAAGACTTAACACTATTTCTGTTATGCTATCTTCAAATAAAAAATTTGGGAACCCTCAATAAATGATCTTAGAATCCATTTTATAACTTGGTGGATGCAATGAGCTTTAGATAATTTGTTAGAATCATATATAAAAAAACTTATATTCCTAACCAATCTCAACAAAGAAGACAAGCTTGTGATATATTCAAATTCCAACTCTCTAGAATATAAATCTCAAGAGAGAGAATCCCAACAACAAAATAGTTGAACCAAATGGTGATGCATCAGTTACAAGCTATAATCAAAGCCAACACAAAAAATAACTGGAAAAAGATGAGGGCATTGAAATTAACTAGTCATCTTCAAGTTGGTTATTAGGTTCATTCCTAACAATGTGATACATCCATGGCATAACTGAGCTAGGCAAGATGTCCATGTAGATAACTATCTAACTTCCCTGAAGTTTGTTAGTGGACCTGTCATCACATAATCAAATCAACAAAACAAAGTAGCAAAAAAAGAGAGACCGAGATGCGTTTTTCCTTTCCCTTGGTAAAAACACTCCATCTTCTTACTTCTTTCTCTCATGGCCATTTAAAATTTTTCAAACTATCGCTCTACGAGACAAATTATACCCATTTGACATCTGTGATAATGTAGGAGTCTGTGATGATGTGAGGCCTCACCCATAGCCTATCATAGCTATTCAGTTCTGCATATGACTTAGACACATTTTTTTGATTATATTTTGATGCCTTATGGATCTTACCGATACTTTATGATGTGGTTTTATCACTTAGTAGTTGATGAACATTATATTATGATTATATGATGATCACTAAAACATTGATTTGAGACTTACATGTGTGACTTGATTTTAATTTATGAATGTTTATGATGATGAAGTTAATTGTAATTGAATTATGAATGTATGCTATGTTTATGTTTCAAATTTAATTAAAGCAAGTATTTCATGATGAGCTGAATGTATGTTGTGGATATCAATTATGTCTTGTAATTTATGAATTATTAGATGAATTAACTTGATTATTAATGCTATGTAATTACATGATTATTTTTATCTCCTTGGATTACTGATATTGGAATTGAGTGTGCAGGGAAGTAGGCCAAGGTAAATTCGGAGAAACATCACAGAGACCTATGTTAATTCAGTTAAGCCAAGGTTGCTTCTAGAAAGAAGCTAAAACCCTCGTTGTAATCGTGTTTTATTTTGTAAATGTATGATGCATGGATGTAAATTGATTTATTGTAATTATTTTTGGTTATTCATGTTAGGGATGCTCAAGTGGATATGCCACATGGTATGTGAAGTGTTTTATTTTTATGTTGTGTCACTTGACACATGTATGTGCTTAGGGCCATGACATGTCCACTTGTGTTTGATGTCATCAATCTTAGGTGGTACCAACTTTATGATTTTTCCTTGTTAAACCTTGATTAGGAAACCTTGAGAAGGTCTATCATGTTTGAACCCGAGATCAGTTTTCTAGTGCAATTTAGGGAGGTTAAATGAGGCCTTAAGATGTTATTAGGAACCCTTTTAGCCACCCTAATAGTTGTACCATGGTATGAAAGTTTAAATTTAGTCAAAATTAGGCTCATAACTCATTTATGGACCTTGAAAAGTACCCCTCAAAGAGAAATCCGAAAATGAAAGGATGTCAAGAAGGTCAATCCCATACCTTTTTCACATTCTTGGTCTCCACCTCATTTATGAAGGGAGACAAGGAGATATGGGAGCACTCCATGAACCATACCCATTAATGAGGGTTTGGTGTAGAATCCCTTTTAGTAGGAGTTTTGGGGAAGGTTTTGGGTTGACACCCACTTTTTAGTTTTGGAGACTCAGCTAGTTTTGGAGAACCTTGGATAGTGGATTGCTCTTCTACAACTATCTTCCTTAAGCATTGGACTCTAGGTTGGTGAAATTTTTATTCTTACTTTTCTTATTTTGTTATCATGTTAAGAGGAAAATGCTCTCTTGTAAGCTAGTTCTTGTGTGCAAGATTTATTTTTTCTTTATCCATTGTATGTGTGAGCATAGTGTTGTTGTGTTAATAGAGGTTTTGATGTTATTGTTGTTGTAGTATCATGTTTCTTGTGTTGAGTAAATTTTGTTTCTTGTAGAAGTAAGAGAATCATGAGCTCAATGTTGAGCATGATTCATATTTTTGATAATGTGTAGATTTTATTAATGTTCTTGTAGATTTGTTCTCTTTTATGTGTTGTAGTGATTTTATTGAGGGAGTTCTCAAGGCCAAACTCACCCTTGGGAGGGAAGAGTAGCCTTGAGGGTGAAGGGAATTTGTTGGGACAATCTTGGGTGCAGAGTCTCTCCTTGGAAAGGAGAGGGATGTAACATGGATGTATGGGCTCCATGTAGCCATCTCTAGTTTCATTTTGTAAATTGGGGGTCATAAGGTGTATGAGAAGAATGTGTTTGTGAAAGAGTGATTTTTTTGATGAGTAAGCCAAGTGATGGCTTGATTCATCAAAGAGATGAGCTTCTCCTCTTGATATGGTTCCACCTTCACCCTACTTGAGTCTTGTTGTGACTCTTTGTAAATAGCCTTGGGAGGGAAATTTCTAGTGTTTGTTATTCATGATGTAGTGTTGTGGTTTGCTTGATTATTTCCCTTGTCTTTGTGGTGTTTCCCCAAGCTCGAGGGTGGCTTTTTAGAAGCCTAGGTTGGGAGGTGAGCACTCCTTAGCCTATGTTTTGTTTATTGCAGGAATTTGGTGCCATTGAAGCCTTCATGATGAAGGAGGGCTCTTGAAGGATATTGGAAGGTGTTCTTATATTTGAGATGTAATACTTTTGTTTGTGAATATGGTTTTCTTATAAAGAAGTATGGAATTTCCTTGAGCACAAAATTATTGTTTTGTATTGAGATACCTCTCAAAATCTTGTATTATAATGTATGTTTATGTATCAAGATGTAGGAAAGAAACGAACTTGTATTATGTTATGTATTTAATGGTGAAATGAGAAAATTGTATAATGTTCAAGTGAAGTTTTATGTACTCTTTGTTTTATGCAATAAGAAAGATACAATGTATTTGTATCAAAAGGAAGAATGCAAACGATTTAGTTTGAGTAGTTTATGGAAACACTTTGTTTATTCATAGAGGTAATCCTTGTGAATTCATATTAAAAAAAAAAATTACAAGAGAAAAGCATTTTGAATACCCTTATAGTTTTATTGTAAAGATTTCAATTGTGAATATTTTGTGTAATTTTCCAAAAGACCAACTCTATGTTTTCATGATGTTATTCTATAAAGAAGCCAAGCTAAAATAGCTTCAACTCAATGTTAGTTGTTAAAAATAATTTAATGCTTGTGAAAATGATAAATAGAATTTCCTTTGCAACAAATGGATTGATTTCCCTTAATGAGACAAAAAAAAAAAAAAAGCCTTGAAAACATATTAATGAAAAAGCATATAATTTCAATGAGCAGGTCAAAAAAAAAAAAAAACTAAGAAATGGGCAATTTGAAACCTACAGGTCTCTGGAATTTGTATGGGAAAATAATTCCCATACAAATTCCTTGCCACAGTCAATATTAAAACAATATATTTGCCCTCATGTTTTCAAAGCAATAAAATATTAATTTTATCCCACACTTTATATTATTCTACTTCAAATTCCAAGCAATAAAATATTAATTTTATCCCACACTTCTTAACTCCCCATATAGGGCGCAGAGCATGGGAGACCTCACATTTGCCATATATTAAATTATGACCTGCACTTTAATTTAATGCCTTGGACCAGCCTCATGTCAGGGTACTATTATCCCTTGACTTTCTTTTCACCATGTCCAAGCCCTGCGTGAGTCTTCCTCTAGGCATGGTGATTGGGTGAAGTGGGCCCAAACCCCCATGTCATCTCCTTTCTTCCACCATTTGAAACTTGCGCTGGTTTTGTGGGGTGAATTAAATTCATTCCCCCTTCCTCTATTTACGCACCCCCTTCCTTGGACTTTGGTCTTTGGAAAGGGAAGGAGGGGATAGGATAGGGGGTAGGTGTTAGGTAGGATGTTTAGGATTTTGAGTAGTTTAGTTAATGGATAAGTTAGTTTAGGATGTTAAGTATAGGTAGTTACTTTTTGATGCTTGGTTTTTTATTTATTCATTTTATTTATTAGTATTGTTAATTATAATTTGTTCATAGTTATTAATTATATGATATGTATATAATAACTAATATATTATAGTTTATTAATTAATTAATATTCATATAAATTAATTAATATATTATAATTATTAATTAATTTATATATATTATTTAATTATAATTATTAATTGTATATTACAAATTAGTATTTTATAATTAGTAATTATATTAATTAATTCATACATTATAATTACTAAATAAATTAATATATGGTTATTTAATTATAATCATTTATTAATTGATTTTATATATTTTCATTTTAATTATAAAAGACCAATTTGATATGACTTTATATACATCAAAAAAATTATTAATCAATATATACATGAATATTATTTAAATATTTTAGATAATATTCTTTCACTCTTTTATAATCTTCATGATTATTAAATTCTTGCTTCACAAATTGTTCGTTAATTTAATTAATGAAACCTCTTTTATTTGAACTCTTCTTAGCAACATAATTAAAACAAATTATGATAATTTGACTTTTCTAGATTGTATTCTAGATGTAGTTAGTAGGGTGATCTTATCTTGTTTAGTTTAAATTTTAATAAATTCATTTTAGTAAAGGATCATTCTAATGAGACAAGTTAGAGTTTTGTTAATCTATTAGAGAACATAATCAATTGATAACCCATAACAATAGCTTGGTCTTATTATCTCCTTTTAAAAAAAAAAAATTGGTGTGTTTTTAGACTGAATTTGATGGGCATGACAGATGAACTTGGTAAAATTAACTTCAAACTTAAAAATAACATCCACAATGTCATTGTACTCAGAGACATCAATATCACAATCAACAAAAATTATTGTCTCCACATTTGGGTAGATGAAATAAAAAATAGTTTTCCACCCCTCTATCTCTTTCATGTTGTTATCTTTATCTAAAATGTGTGGAACTAGGGGATGGTCAAGCCCTGCCCAGGATTGTATTTTGGCACTAATTAATTGTTTCTTCTCCTTGAAGAGTGGCAATAAAGAACTTACCAAGTTGATCATTTCCTTGGTGTCTTTAACGATAGGGGAAGATCATCCATGTATCTTATTCCAACATCTAATCGAATCATGAGAATTGACCTTGCTAAGAATTGAGTGATCAAAGGCTCCGAGTAAGAAAAAAATCATCACATAACCTTTTAGATTGAACTAAATAAGAGTAGGAACCATGAACAACATCAACCTTAGGCTTGACCTTGTCAACCCTGTGTTGAAAAAACTATATAAGAACATTGACACTCTCCTTCTATACTTCCTCTTATAAATATTAAATCTTATTGGCATAATCTTCCAACTTATTTTGTACATACTAAGACACAACTACCTCACCTGCAACTAGTTGTTCATCTGTAGGCTTTGTAGATTGGAGGAGGCAAAATCTTGAAGCATACATCTATAATGTTTCCTTCAAATTTGTATTTTCAATCAAGTCCTCCTCAAACTTCTTAGACATGTAAAAAAATCATATTCATCTCCTTGTTCCTCTTATCTTTGTCTTTTTCAACTACCCGATTCATCAATACAACATGGGTAAGCATGTTTTCAATCTCCATAGTAGAAGTGTTATGAACAATTTAAAAATAGCACCTTCTCACCTTTCTTCACCAATATTTATCACACAGGGCTTGCGTGTAGTCAGGGATAATGTCCAAATAGAAAGGGTCTTCAAGATTTTGGATAAAAACTAGACCCTCTAAAGAAATCACCATATTCATGATAAGAGGAGAAAATAGGGTCCCTTTGATTCCTAATTTGGTCAATAATAATTATGGACTGTAGATCCCACCTTGGAAGTAGTAACATACCATTCTCCATAACTAGTTTCCTAACCTCTTCAATAGTCAATTGAATTGAAAAAGGATCATAGTATTGCAAAGTAGAAAATGCAACCTATTGTCAATCCAATCTATAAGCTTCTCCCTCATAATCCATCAATCCCTTGACCTTCCTTCCTTTCAATTTCATTAAGAAAGTCTTAAACTCATGAGTGAGTATGAAGTCCTCATCCTCTAAGAATTGTTGAGTATCAATCTCTCTATCATTTACAATTTACCTAATGGTTGATCCTTATACAATTCAAGACCATCACCATGCCCTACCCTAAGCTTCTCCCTAAGCCTCCTTGTTGTTTGATCAAATTTTGGCAAGTGGATAATATATGAACACATGGTTGTTGTCATTATTGGCAACACTTATCCCTTAGATCATCGTAAGGAATTCTAACACTATTTTGATAATTAGTAGTGTGAAAAATGTCTAAGTCCACAGACGGTTCCTAGGAGACAATCTTAGTATTTTGATTAGCAATCATGGTACATACCAAGTTAAGATATGTGAAGTTGTACATTTGGGTAGAAAGATGTATGCGAGATACTCAGACAAGATCGCAAGAGTTTTGGATGCGAGATGACAAATATACAATTCTCTGAGTGCATGTGAAGACAGGAAACAATGCAACATGGCAAGTTAAGAAACATATGTTGTGGTCAACTTATATTATATTATTTTTTGTACTTGTTAAAGGTCAAATGTGGGTAAAGCCACACAATGTAATCTATATTTTGTAAATGTCTAAAGGACATGATGGTAAGCTGACCCAGGGACTATACTCTTAATCAGGTATAAGTAAGTAATGATATTTTGTATTTGTGTGTGGTGCAGTGGATGAGAACATGATTAAAAAAGTGTAGGCTAAGAAGAGATTGAGAACAGAGATTGCATGATATGCATAGGTGAAGTTCTCATGTATTTGTTATACTATCTTTTGTAATACTGGACAGGGAGTCAAATTTTGTAAGTGTAGTGAGCACATATTTTGTATATCCCTAAAAGGGTTTATCAATACTCTAACAAGGACATGCCTATTGTAATAATCAGCTCCTAACATGGCTAGGAATCCTAACAGGGTCTCTATATTATAGTGTATATATATTTGTGGGTACCATCCCCACTGAGGTTTTCCCTTAACATGGTTTCCTCGAAAAAAAATGATGGTGTTATGAGTACTCTTGTGTGTATGTACTTATTATGGATTATTAGATTAAATTTGTTATTTGTTAATTAGTTAAGAAAATGTATAAACTATTGTGATACTGATTCACCCCCCTCTCAATATCACTTAATCCTAACAATTGGTATTAGACCATTAGGCCCTTGAAGTAAAAGCCTAACAACTTAAGGGAGATCCAGATGGATTTTAGTAGTCTAAAGAAGAACTATGAAGAAACACTAGAAGATCTTGATTAGTATAATGCAGATAATGCAGATTTGAAGTTCAAGCTAAGAGGGGCAAAATATTTCATCAAGAAACTAGAGGAGAAGTTGAATCATGCAAGAAGTTTAAGGGAAAAACTTGTCAAAATTCAAAATGAACCAAATAAAGAGAAATCTGACTCTAAACAGGTTGAAAAGCTTAAAGAAGAAAATGAAGCACTCAAGGATGAATATGAGATCTCAAAACTACATCTGATTAAGGAACTTAATGAAGAAAAAGACAAAAGTAGGAAAATGAAAGATGAGTTACAATCAACATAGAGAAAGGCAACAAGACTTGAATTGCAGGTGGAAGAAATGAAAGAAAAATACCAAAAGATTGATAAATACAATATCTTGGTGACTTGCAAACTTGAAGAAATAAAGGAATGCATCAAGAGACTTCATCAGAATAGTCTGAAGATTGATGAATAGTCTAACATGCAGAAACTAGTTGCAGATAAGAATGGAGTTGGATTTATGGAAGACATATCTCAGAACAAGGATCATGTGGTCATCAATGTTGACTCACATAAGAAAGATGGATCAAAAGCTGAACAATCTAAGAAGGAGTAGACCAAACTCTCATATGACAAGTTCCATGAATGCAATTAACAAGGACACATGGAGAGAAGTTATAAAGGTACAAGGAGTAATAAATCTTTTTCTAGTTATTCCTTTAATTGCTATAATTATGGTCATAAGATGGAAGAATGTAGAAAACCAGACATGAGATCTAGAAGGCCAAGTTATTCTAATTCAAAAAAGAATGTTGAGAAAGAAAAAGAAACCAATAAGCTAGAAGAAACTTTAAAAATAGATGACAAACATGTCAGCCAACCTGATGCGAACAAACGCAAGGAAAGTGAGAAAGATGCGAAGAAACCTAAAGGAAACCTAAGAGGATTGTCTATTGTAAGTGCAATAATTTTGGACACATCACAAGGTTTTTTATATTACAAATTGATTACAGTCAACTCAGACCTAAAAGGAAAGTTACATGTTACAAGTGCAATAATGATGGACACATTGCAAAGTATTGCAGATTCAATGGACCAATAAAAAGAACACCCATACTAGTGCAGGAGAACCTCCCTATACTCTTAAATGGAAGATCTTCACTAGGGGTATTCAAGGATGCATCCAAGGGCCTTCATGCCTAAGGGTCAAAGGTAACATCTTAGATCTAGTTAATAAGCCAATTGTAAGGCCTAGTCACCCTTGGTGTGGTTATAAACCATGGGCTTTGACCATGGTCCAAAGGCATAGTTAGGTGCTTAGGTTATCCTAAGTGTATTTTAGGTTATTTTAATAATTTCATGTTATTTTGGGTCCTTAGGATCCAAGGCTTAGGCCTTATAGGCTCAATAGGAGAAAAAATGTAACATTTGGTAAAAGTTGCACAATGCAAGAAATGTTGCTCAACAACTTTTCCAAAAAGGTTCTAGAAAGTTGTAAAATCCTCCCAAATAGTCACAACCTTTGAAAAATGGTTGGGTTCATTAGGAAAGGTCTTCAAATAGCCCTTTCAGGTGGGTGGAAGACAAGTTGATGTATATTGTATTCAAATCAATAAAGATAACCCTATTTTTGCCCATATCGTATGTTGAAAATGTTCATGTACGGATTTGTACTTGCTTGCAGAAGGAGGAGACACAAAGATCTGATATTTGACATGAATTAGGAGACCAATGCTTTTGGTTTGAGTTGATTTGGAGATCAGAATTAGAAGTTATGAGGATTCCTTCACCGGGTGTCTAGGAAACCCACCTAGACCAAGGGTTTGCAAAGAAGATTCCCTAACTTGCACCCTGTCTGTGGAAAATCCATACCACTTGGGGAAATGAAAGTAGGGTAAATTTATTATAATAATCCAAGAGTTTTGGAACATGGATTTAGATCCACTATTTTTGGATGCAAGCCCGAGTCCAAGCATCTCTATGTGCTTGGACCAATATATGAGAGAAATAAGTGACAATAGCACTTTGGGGGTGGATAAAAGAAAAATAAAGGTGGATTGTGGTCTCTTAGGGGTCCCTAATAACATTCCAATTAGTTTCATGTATGTAAAGTTTGACTGGTGAAGATTTCCTCAACCAACCAAGCCCTATTAGCCCTATTAGGCCTGGTGGATTAGAAATAGTTTGGTGGCATCCTTGCAGGTTGGAAAATCTTGATTTGGGGATTTGTCAAAAATTAATAAAGGGTGTCTAGATCTATAATTTTTTTTGTATGTCCCTTGGGAAAGTCTAGGACCAATCCTCAAAAACCTCGTTCATAGGGCTACAAGCTAGGAAGGCCTAATAACTAGAATTGGTGTACGAATCCTTAGCCACTTTGAGGGTTTATGGGTCACCTCTATATGATAAATTTGAGTCTTTTGGAACCTTTTCATCCCATTTCCAACATCTAGGTTCCTATTTTGTGATTAAGACTACTAGATAGGGTTCCTACCAAGGAGTCATAGAACCCTCAAGAAGTATAGTAGCTTGTGTTTTGTTGCAGGATATTTCAAAGGTGTAGAGCACTCTCACAAGTTAATTTTGGGTGTAATAAGGACACATAAGGCCATACCACACCAAACCTACCTATTTAGGGGAGATATCTACATCACATACCCTTGGCAAGGAACAAGAAACTTAGTGAAGATCAGGAAACCATTGAAGAAATGAAAGAAGAATATAAAGAGAAGTGGGTCAAGAGTAGCAACCTAAAGGAAAACAATATTGATCCAATCAAAGAAGAAACAAGCAATGATGGAGACTCAATAGACCCTACTAGATCTTCACATGAGGTGAATGCATCTTCATTAGCATGAAGGACCAAACACAGCCTTAGAGGGAGCATTGGAATACAACACCAGTATTTCATATTGCCCCTAGATTGTAGAATGGAGCTATGTGAGCTCTTATGGAACTATGTATGGACATTTAGTGTCTTCAATTATCATCGCATTGATCTATGTGGTTGGATCTATGATCGCAGGTGATTGACAGATTACCTGGAGGTTATTAGCTTTATGGTTGCATAGGGCTTTGTGCACTGTGAACTATAAGCTATTATACTTAGAAGTTTTTGGCACCATTTATATCAAAGAGAAGTAGATAAATAAGATTTGGAGTTATATTTGTGAGTTTCTTATGAGATTTTTCATGAAGTTTGAAGGTGAATCCTAGATTCCATTGGTTTTGTGCAAGGTATTTGTGAATCTCCTTCTGATCTTGTTCCTCCAAGAATATACAGATGGATGCACCTAAGTTATATGATATCAAGGATAGAAATAGGTATGAATTCAGAAAACATCCATATAAGTCTATGGGGGATGATCCCGTGGGCACATTCTTGCATACTCCTCATAAAGTTCTTCATGTAGAAGATATTATGGCTTACATTCATTGCAATTATGAGAACATAGGGTCACTAGAGATACTCTATGAGATAAAGGAAATTATTGATGAAGAAGAGAAGCTCAAACCTAAATTCACACATTTGGAAAACCTAAACCTACTGAACTACACAAAACATTTCAAGTTTGAGGAAGACGAATGGATTAAGATTGTGTTGAGTAGATTTCATGACCAATTATTTTGGTTGGGAGGAAATCCTATCATGATCACTAAGGATATAATTCATGTAGTAATGGGGTTACCTACTATAGGTAAGTTGTTAGTCTCTACAAAGAATACTAAGAAGAAGGTGGAAACCCTAATTGGTTGCAAATGGAATATAAGAGACATGACAGTTAGGGATGTATTGTAGAAGGATGTAAGAGTCATTTCTATCATTCTTGGCTACAAAATGTAGTATATCAGTAGACTAAACTCAGTCTCTACAAGAATTATATGCATGGAATATCAAATTGTCAAAGAAGGTGAACAATATGATGTATGTGAAGTATTGAGACAATAGTTGATGGAGAACATTAGAGAAACAAAGAAGAACAAGACATCTTCCTCATTCATATTTGAGTAATTGATCCTTTACATTTTCTTTCACATAACTCAAAAGTTTCTAGGACTATACCTATGGAAGAACAATGTATCAACAATGAGGCAAATCAATTAAGTTTACAAAAAAAAGATGTAGCAACATCTATGGTATATTCAAAGGATTTAAAAGGTAGATGAATGAGAGAGAAAGGATCCCTAGATCTATTGTGGAGAAATATAAGGATACCATTTTCTTTATGGTAGAGATAGATTGTACTTTCTTTGAGGATCTAGAGTCTAGTACCATTTGGAGCACACCCATGGGATATGAGGTTGGTGAGAGCCTTTTGACTCTTCATGTTGAACATGTGCTCACAACACCTAGGTACCCCAATTCAGAGAGATGGGAAACATATTCTGAAAAATCTTAGTCAATGCAAGAAGAGCTCACAAAGAGAAAATGAGAGAAGAAAGTTGAGACTTATGTTGACAAACTTACTGGTGAACATGGGATTCCCAAGGAAGTGATGGAAGATTTAAGGAAGAAGAAAACTGAGTTAAGGGTTGTGAATAGTAATTTAGACAACAAGAATAAACTAGAGAAGGAAAAACCTTCTATTTCATCTGTACTAGTGGTCACAGTTGAAGAATATTCTGCTACACCCCCTAGGAGAACATCAGAGAGGCAGGTGTTGGTTCTTGAAAAGGATTTTACACTCAGAGACACACTAGTATACCTAAGACAAATTTTAAGGAGGGGTTAGTTTCAAATTGGGGAGATATGTAGGTAACTTCCAACCAACTATAGGGACAAGAATGCCCTCTACACTTCTAGCTCTGCAAAACCAAGGTGGGTACACCTAATCCAACTCAATATTTTATACTTCACAACCTTCTTTGAATTCATATAACAGATGGGATGGTGAGAAAATACTAAATGATAACCAGTCATTCATTGATTCTCAATCACCATGATGAACATATGGCCCTATAACCTCAATATTTCAAAAGACTTGGGATTGGTTATGTTTAAATTTGAGGGGTATAACCAGACCATATCAAACACATATTACTGTAGAAGATACTTATTCCTAACCAGTGTGTTATCCTTTGGGCTAAATCTCAAACCAAAGTAGCATATAAAGACCAACTATTGTCAATAATTCATGACCCTTAATACTACCACTCGACGATAATATTTATCTATATATCCAGATCCACACTACTTACAAATATCCCTATGTAAACCAGATGATCCAAATAATCTTTAATTTGATCCTAGATCAAAATCTAAGGAATATAAACATATACATGGGTAAACACCATGCAATAGACCAAAAAATCCAAAAATCATAAGATAGACACACATGAGAGAAATGAACCTGAGATTTTTAAATTCTATTCAATGAATCATGTTTCTGTGTACACTTTGTTTCAAATTACAACCACTCCAATATAGCTATAAACTAGAAGTTTTCCCTTTCATACAACAATACAATCAGATACAAATTTGTTACACCCTAGACTGAGAACAAATTCATCAGCCAGTATTCTGCAACCAAGAAGAGACCAAAAACTAGACTTCTTACTTAGCCAAAAGACCCCTCCTAAATGATCTTGGAAACCCTTATAAAGGATTGCAACAAGCTTGAGATCATTTAGGGAAAAAATAGGTTTTCCAACCACCTACAATAACCAAATACAACCATGTAATTACCGCAGAAGAGACATCCATGAAATTCAAAAGCAACAAATCAAATATGATCCTTTGTTAAGGCCAAAACCCTAACCGGCAAGCCACAAGGACATGAAAAATCATCATGAAGACCTTGTGTTCTTTGGCCACAAAATAGATGGTAGGATAATTTCACCCACCTTTTCACAGTATGGACACCTTCATCAGACAAGTGTCACTTCAAAATTATTCTGGGTGGTGAACAGGATCAGAACCAGTAGATTGGCCCCCTTTGCATTTAATAATTAGCCCTTTGTCTACAATTTAACCCTTTTAAATAGTTAGGTGAGATCAGATCAAACAAAGAATCCTATGTACAGGTGCAATCAATTTTGAGCTACCTCGACCTCACCAATGCGTAGGAAACCCTTACAGAAAATTCAAGCATACTGGCCATAATGAATAATTGACAAGTTTAAAATATGGCCATAGATTTTGACCTTTCTTGGCACATCAGACGACATATATAAATTGGTAGAATAGTCAACAAAGCCTTTAAAAAGACTTTCCACATCACCATCTTTGACAACCAATCAGGAGCAAGCACATTGGATCTACTTGACACCGAGGACCCACCACTTTATTGAATTTCACTAGTAGAAGATCAGACAGTCATTGCAATCTCGTGATAATTATTATTTGAGCACCTTTATATTGCGGTATCACGCCGACCGTTATATAAAAGATGATCTAACTACACTTTACTCTTTGCCCAAAGCTCTGACATCGGTCCCACCATCGCCATAGGATATCCCTGATAAGATTTTAAGATCGCTGCAAATGTAATAGCACTACCTAAATTATAAATGGTATGTATTTTCCAAATGCAACAATCTCTCTTATTTATATTGGGAATGAGACTATGAGAGACATGTCCCTTCATGGGACATGTCTATTCATTTTATAATGTTTCATTAATCAATCATATATTAGAATAATATAAATTTGAATAATATATATTAATAATAATATATATAATATAACACACACACACACACACACACATATACACACACACAAATACAATATATTATTATTAATCAATATCTAAGTATTATATGTATTCTAAGTGATCATACGACTGAAGCTACAAACATTAACACTCCCTCTTAGCTAGGGAGGATGATCAAACATAATGTGTTGTGGTATCCCTTGTCAACACATATGACCCTAACTATAGCCATACAAAACATCAGCACTCCCTCTTAGCTAGAGAAGATAAAATCCATCAAGGTAATAAATCATTAATTTTGAAAGAGAGGAGATATCACCCCATTGTGATATCAGGAGATATGGTATATGCAAGAATATCAAGTCACGTGATGTTCACCATAGCTCATAAATATCCATGGTATGTCTAATGACAATACATCTCATAATGTCTGTCATATGGATACTAAGTTTATGTAGAGACATGTCACTATGTGATATGTTTCATAGGGTCCAATCAATATGTAATACTAAGTTCAGAAGGATCCTAATATGATTCACATGGATACTAAGAAATCATATATCACATAATTTGTGATATGAAGTATCACCTAACATGTGATACCAAGCTTTACATATCACCTAACATGTGATATGAGGAATCACGTAACACGTGATACCCAGTTTTTCAATATCACCTAACATGTGATATGAGGAATCACCTAACATGTGATACCCAGTTTTCAATATCACCTAACATGTGATATGAGGAATCACCTGAGATTGTGATACCTAATTTTCATACCACCTTGATATGAGGAATCACCTTAGATCATGATACCTAATTTTCATACCACCTTGATATGAGGAATCACCTTAGATTGTGATACCTAATTTTTATATCACCTCAGATCGTGATACGAGGATATAGTAAATAAGAACACTACATTCCATTTACATATAACCCTATTATGGTATGTGCACAGACATATCAAATGTCTACCATAATGAATCTCCATTACAAGATCGTCACCTTGTAATATCAAATACAAGTGTTCATTGTCGAAAAGTCATCACCTTTCTCCAATGTTCATAGGAGGGCCCATAAGTCCTGGAGTCACACACATGAAATCCACCTTGACTCATGTCAGAGGGTGGATCCATCATGGCTCATCCCAAAGGGTGGAAACAAGGGCTTTACCTTAGACTTCTCTCTCAAGGAGAAGAATGCAATAACATGCAAGATAATAGATGAAACTCTTTTTCATCTAAGGCTTCATTCTCCAACATGCCAAGTTTATCTCAAAGGTACACATCCTTACCTCTAGCAAGAAACTTGGTGAAAATATCAGCCATATGTTCTATAGGGATAATGTACCTTGAATAGCATACTTATGCACTATATCTCTTATATAGTTTGCATCACTCTAGGTGAACCCCAAGTTATGTAGGAAATAGCATAAAAGCTCTTTTTTTTTTTTTTAGCCAGCACACATGAGACACAATCTCAAGATCATAGTCTTCTGGATGCTTCCTTTAAGGCCTTGTGACAACCTCCTCACCTCCTCATCCAAGGTTGTTTTAGATGAACTATTATACTCCCTCTGAATCTAATATCAATCTTCTACGAGCAAGTTGTGTCTTTGTTCTATAGTCTGCTTTACACTCTTTTCTTGAATTCCCAACCATCTATCTAGGAATATCATGACCTAGATATCTACATAAAATCCTTCTAGTTCACATACATGGTACTGCATCATGAAAATATCTCACTCTAAGAGATTCTCATCATTTGGTACATGATCATGTTAAAATTTTAATCATAACATTATTCATAGTAGTTTCTCGTACACAAGTGTACTTGTCTAATTCCATAATAACATGAGTGAATGTAATAAACTAAGGATTTATCCCCATGCTTGGCAAGACCAAACATTCATGATAATTTGGCTTCCATATGAAGCTCCAAGTACATGCATCAACCTCTTGACCTTCTCATCCAAGGTTGCTTCTGATAGATTGTTAGACTCTCTCTAAATCTGATTTCAATCTTCTAAGCTCCTTGTCCAAAGTTACCTCTGAAGTGTCAGACTCCCACTAAATTTGATATCAATCTTATTTTCCCACAAGAGCATCCCCAGAAAAGATCAAGGAAAATATATCTTATAGTATGTATAGAAATATAGATGAGAGAGAGACTACAATGAGTAGATAAATGTAATATTCAAGGATAATAGATACTTATCTGCATATCAACATCCTTGACACAAGTTTCTTCAATGAAGGTCCATATCAAATAAAAAATACCTTCTTAGATTATTTGAGAGACATCCCCTCTTTACTAAGGATGGTTCAAATGGGAATGTAACATTGGTTATTATTTCCCCCCACAATGTTCAATTCCCACTCTTATATCATTGAACAAATTTTATGTCTTCTTATAAAGTGACTTGATTTCTCCAAGAGAGGTGATGCTCTATAATTAATGATGTCTCAACTTAGTCTTTAAGGACAACAGGGGTAGGCCCCTTTATCTCCAATTTGTAGACAATTTTCCCTTCAATATTCCAAATTATTAAGGAACTAAATCATGATGAACCAGTAGGTTTGGGGGGGCCTTAGGTAGATTGCAAATAAATTCAAAACACACCATCCACGTCTTCAAAATTGAGAATGCCTAGCTTTGAAGAAGGTCCAAGTCCTCTTGCCTATCTCTATCCTCAACATTATGTCTCTATCACAGGTTAAAATGATAAGTTCTCAGCATTGGAAGGCACCAAGAGCGAAAGTTGTTTGGTCTTTTTCACAAGATGGAAATCAAGGATCCAATTTATTGCTAGTACAAGTTTATATCTTGGAGTTTCTTCGACTGTGCAATGAACGGACATGTAGTAGGTTACAATCTTCTCCAAGTCATGATCCCAACCAGCATTCCCCATGCCTTAGATCATTCGATAGCATCGATTGTAGTGGGATTAATATAAATGACACCTCTCATATGTTACACTCATCTGCAATATCTTCAAATTGAATGTTGCAACTTCTTATCTGATAAATGGTACTACTCACTTGTATTTGATATGTGATCATCCAATACCTGTGAATTAACTCCGCACAAGTTTGGGACTCCAATCCTCCAGATGTGTATCAACGCCAAATTTATATCCAATATAATGAGAATGCCAACTCTAGCATTAAGGGGTTCTTTAATTATTTATTCAGTCGTTATTGTCTTCACAAAGAGATTGTATGGCCAATATGAAAATTTCCATAGGCATAAGCCTCCGTTAATATATATTAATATTTGGATTTAATTCACAAGTCCATCACTGATGCACAAAGGTGATTCATGGACATTATAACATGATGTAAAAGAAGCAACACGATATTCATCAAGACAATATCGTTATTAGAATTTGATTGGATATATTTGACTTTTATTACATTGTTATTGTTTTACCAACACCGATGAATATAGAAACAAAGATATATATATCTTTATAATCATCGACAAACATTTATTCACAGATATCATGAATGCGTGCCAATATTCATTCGTGAATCTCGTCTGTAAACATCATGTTTTCGAAAGGAACATTACGGTGATCATGAAATTTTATCTATGCTATAAAAGTTGATGTCATCACTATATAAACTCACTCCCTTCTGTACATAGTCTTAAGGCATGAAGAAGTTTAAACATATTCAAATTTCATCAAAGTTTGCACCTATAGAAGAAAAGAAATCATCATCTATATGTATTTAGACTTATGGGAGAGTCATCTTTTCCACAGATTTAATTTTTATGATGATACTTTGTCAAGCATACATAATCATTTGTAGATCAAACCATTGTTTATCGACTTGTCTTCTACAACATATGTGTTCATGGTAATAATGCTCTATTCTCTCCATCACATTTGGAGACATCAATCACCTCTTACATGATTCTTATAAAGGATCAATCTGGTTGATTTGTCCTTGTATTGTTTGTATACATAGTCTTCACACATGATACAAGTAATGAACACCAAGCTACGTGATGATTACTACAGAAGCCTCAGGGGATATCATGATTTCTTCTCTCAAAAAATACCATTCATCGATCTAGTATTAATGCAAATTGGGCTCCATTATGAAATCTTTAATGCCTTTTGATGCTTATTATTCTCGTCCATAGCTATCTCTATTACTTTAGATTTAGAGAAGCCGTAACAATTATTACTCATTAATCTTAATAATATTGAAATTGGTATAGATGCTGTTTACACCAAAATATAATGCTTGGAATTTTGCACAGAGACCTCAAACTTACAAAGGGATATGAAATTGACATAATTTTACATGTTTTATGTACACTTAAATTATGTGCATGTATTATGTCAAAGAGAACCATGTTATTTTCTTTGGTCTGCTGATTTTGTGTCTATCTTCTACATTTGCAGTTTGGCTCTGATACCATGATAAGATTTTAAGATCATTGTAAATGTAATAGCACTGCCTAAATTATAAACGGTATGCATTTTCCAAATGCAACAATCTCTCTTATTTATATTGGGAATGAGGCTATGAGAGACATGTCCCTTCATGGGACATGTCTATTCATTTTATAATGTTTCATTAATCAATCATATATTAGAATAATATATATTAATAATAATATACATAATATAACATATATATACACACACACACACACAAATACAATATATTATTATTAATCAATATCTAAGTATTATATGTATTCTAAGTGATCATACGACTGAAGCTACAAATATTAACAATCCTGATGAAATCATCAACAATCAGAATGCATGAAAATATTGTCAATTGATATGCTTGTTCCTTCTTATAGAGTCATCGGCAAAAGATATCTCGATGAATCCATCGGTAATTGCGATGCCCAAAAACGTTCTCCAGCGATCACTACTTTCCTCCGATAGATTTGTCACTATAGAATACCCCAATGAACTCATCAGGTATCAGAGTGCTTAGAAAATTTCCCTACCGATGGTTTATCACACCTGATAGAATTATCGGTAGAGCCAATGGCGAATGAACATGCCTAAAAACATTGGTGAAACACATAGCGATGAAGGGATGATCATCATTTGAACATGAAAACAAGACCTCTGATTACCGATGAGGTGATTGGGAAAAGTCATGGCAATGCAAAAATATTTCTTTCCTTCTCTTTGACCTCAAATCCATTGATTGCCAGGTGTTGATTTGTCATGATCCCACAGTTGGTAACCATCGTGCTTCTTCTTATTACAGGATCATGCTAGACATAGGATCAACTCAGATCTTGTAATGTTTATCTCCTGATGAAGTCTTCACCATAAGATATCTTGATAACCAATCAGAGATCAAAGCATTTGGAAATATTCTTCACCGAAGCCTATCCCCACCCAACAGAAATATCAGCAGGTCATATATTGATAGAAAATGCTTAAAACTGCTTGGTAAAACATATACCGATGAAAGAATGAACATTATGTGAGCCTGAAAAGAAGACCATTGATCAATGATGAGGTGATCAGGAAGGGTTATAGCAATAAACAACTGATAAGTCACACTGGGACCTAGGGAATACTATCAGGGACTTAGGAAATATTACAACTGGGCCCGCTAGGTAAATACATAAACAACATGGTCCCGTCTGAAAAAATTAGAACATGTGTAGAAAAAGTGACCTAAGTGGGTAGAAAAAGTAATGGAGAAATAGACCTCGGGTAGGGTTTTTGACTTGGAAATTTTTTTTGTAACCCTTTTGACATAAATAAAACCTATTTCTTCATACCCTGAAGGAAGACATAACAATTTTCAAAGGATTTTGCAAAACTAAGACCATTTTCATTGGATTTTTTTCATTGACAAATAAATGGGCTAATAATGGCTCTATTTGGGGATGTATGCCTCTTGTGGTCATAGCAAGAAATTTAGATCTCTAGGTTGAACAAACCACTTAAAACCACAACCACTTAAGCTCTTCACTTCAAAAAAAGGGGGCTCCTTATTGAAAATCGAACACCACTACTAAGAGAAAATCAATTGTACAAACATACAAAGTATTTACAAATGGCCCAAAGCCACAAAAATGAAATCATCACTTACCCCTATCAAATATTTCATTTTCGTCTCCATGGATCAAAGGTAAATTGAAATCATTACTTCTGACAACATGATCAAAGACAATGCCATATATCTCCAGCCTATCATACAAAATGTGATCAACATACTCATCATCAATCGATAACACAAATTCACCAAAGTGCCAAGCCTATTGACCATTGTGCAATGTCAAATTGTTACACCTTTTACCACCACTAACAAATTGAAAAGAAAAATACTCCAACCCCTTCACATGGCCGGAATCATCAAAAACATTTCACATGCTACTTTTCACCACATAATAAGTCTCATTTATAATAGAAACTTGCAAACCATCCAAATAAAAACTTGATTGCATAATACTGGAGTTAGCTTGCTAATCATAAATTTTACCAGCATCTTCCAAATCTAAAAATGTATCATCAAACAATGGCTCATGTATCACTTGTAAATCTAAAAAAACACAAGTAGATTTATCATTTTCTTCAAAAGATAAGTCAACATCAAATTCTTTCATGCCAAGTCCATCCAATTCAAAACCTATATCAATGTATGAGTCTTCATACTCATCATATACAACTTTTGCAAAATTTTCACACTCATGTGCACTTTGATCCTGTACATTGTTTGAGTCAAGAGTAGGAAAAGAAAAATCAACATATGTTTCACACTTTGCACCCATCAACATGTCATCATTGTCAAAGCATATATCAATTGGGTACTGCGAAGTATAGTCCACATTAAGTGCATACCTCTAAAAATTAGTAGCTAAGAGTTCTGAAATTTTCTCACTTCTTAATGGACTTTGAACTTTATTTTCATTTTCTTTGGCTTCACCCTTAGTGCTGCAAATACCTTTCCCATTAGGAGAAAGGATTGAAACTTCTTGGCTCATATCATTTTGTGCAAAGGAATCACCACAACAACTTACATTTGCATCATAATCATCTTTTTGTTGTTTGCACAAATCTTCCTTAAACCGAGATAGGAAGACTGCCCTATTATGTTTAAGAAGAAAGATCTACAACTTAATGGAAACATTGTCAACTATAGATTCATCTTCAACATCTTGATATTCATTGACTTCATTGTCAGCATCATAATCAACATCAAGTGCATAATTAGATTCAACATCACCGGCATTTTTAGATTCAGATTTTTCAATCAAATCTATCCACCTTTTAACATGTTCCATACCTTCTTCTCCACATGATGCATGCCAATTGACTGGTTTAGGCACACAAAGCTCCATAAACAAATCAATATACTTAGACTCTTGAAGTTCAACATTCATTGGAAGCTCATCATATGCATTGGAAAACATTTCATAAAACATAAGTGTTGATTCTTCCTTCCTCTCTCCTACATGTCTTCTTAAAAACACTATGGCTTCCTCTTGGACCCTTTGCTTTAACAATTTAATATTCTTATTAATTTCCTCAAGATCTGCCTGGTAAATTTTAGATCTAGGAAAAATATCTCGATCCATTAAATTGGGGAGCTCCATTGAACCATTCACTTAACAACACATCTTATACTTTTGTAAAACATCTATCCAATTTATGCAATCACTTTCTTCAAATAACAACAACATACTTGTGATTTGATAAGTGAACCTTGAAAAATAGGAAGTATGACAAACTTCAGATCTATTATCCTTTCTCTAGTGACTTCTTCACCTTATAAGGAAATTTTCTTTCTTATAAAAACATGAGGATTACCTTGGAAATGAAATTGCAGTTGCTGCACTTTTCTCTTTGGCTGGAAATATGGTAGATCTAGAGCCCTTTTTGTAGCTCCATCGGGTTCTTTTCACATATAGTTGCCACCTCCTTTTAGAGGAAAAAACTTTCAAACAAAAAAGCCATTTGGAAATTACATAGATTTCTGGGTCTTCTCCAATCAGCAAAGACACACAATCTTCATTATACTCGCTACAAATACAAACATCTCCAAGCTAACTTTACTCAGAGTCGCCACCCAACACAAGTTGGGAAAATATAACACTAGCTCTTGAAAATAAGTAGGCTAGGAGTCCAGCTCCACTTGAAACTCATGTTATTAATATCAATTTAATGCTAGTCTTTCTTTCAACACCAGAGATCCATAAGAGATTCAACAAGACTTTTTCCTTTTTCTAAATCTCTAGTGGAGTTGCCATTTTTTTGGTTCTTGAAAAAGATTTTACACTCAAAGAGACACTAGTATACCTAAGATAGATTTTAAGGATGGGTTAGTTTCAAATTGGGGAGATCTGTAGGTAATTGGACCAACTATAGGGACAAGACTACCCTTTGCACTTCTGGCTCTGCAAAACCAAGGCATGTACACCTGATTCATCTCAATATTCTATACTTCACAGCCTTCTCTAGATTCATATAATAGATGAGCTAGTGTAAAATACTAAATTATAACTAGTCATTCATTGATTCTCAATCACCATGATGAACATACAACCCTATAACCTCAATATTTCAAAAGACTTGGGATTAGTTATGTTTAAATTTGAGGGATATAACCAGACCATATCAAACACATATAACTACATGTATGTAATGCAAAAATAACCTTTCAGGAGCATGCTTAAACATTCAAACATTAGTCAAAAACAACATTTACCAACATATAGAAAATCTATTCATAGGCCACCTCAGATTGAGCTAAAACGAGAGCACCCTGTCAGCATTTGATTTTCTCTTATAGGAGGGTTGTGGGTGTGCTCTCAAAACACAATGAGCATGTCCCCAATGTTATTTAAGAAGGATTAGGATCATTTTAAAGCCACAAAGACCCCATAATGACAAAAAAAAGGTATGGGGAACCTATTTTGCCCCTAGGGTTCCGAGGGTCCAAATGAAGAAAATGCAGTTTCTAAGCTAGAGAATGCTACGAAAGGTTGATTTTGAATTGGAAATAGATGTGATATGGATGAAAATGATTATTATTGCTTGAAATAAACTAGGTTAATCCAATTTAGCTAAGCTAGGATAAGTTATAAAGCATAAAAATGAAGTAAATCTAACAATATTAAGCTCTATTATCAAAACCTAGATGCAATTTGGCATGGTAACAATGTGATGTTAGTGTTCCAAGGTTTTCTTGCACTACTACTAAGAGACCTAGCTTTTCTCTATCAGGATCCTAATCTCCTCTAGGATCTCCAAAGGCTTAGATGATTAAATAAGGCCTTATCTAGCTTCTCTCCAAGAGCCTCACTCCTTGTGCTTCACCTTGAAAGACTAACACCCTTTAGTTACTTCACTACCTCTTCTACACTTAGAAGGATCTAAGTGCCAACTTCTCACCAAACATGAAATTCATTACAGAGATGCCAAATGCTTCATCTACATTCAAATTTCTTCCATTTGGATCCATTTAGAAGGATCTTCAAGCCTTTCCTTATTGGGTTCAAGACTTAGTCTTTAGGAGGCCTAATTAGGCCTAATTCCTTGTAGCCTTTACTAGAGACCTTTTACCAATTCTTGCCTAAACTTTCCAAACAACTTGAAAATATAAGCCCACATTTAGATACCCTTTTGGATTTTAAGAAGGATTCTAAAGGTTTTAGACTCCTAGGTCCTCCCTACACAGGGTTCCTATTATCTAGGTCTAATAGGGCTAAAAGGCCTAATTTATAAGACCTCACTGGTTTCTTTCTCAAACCTTAGTCTAATGGATTGGTAGAACCTTAATCCTCCTAGCATGTTAGGATATGACTATACCCCACCTGGAACTGTACTTGTTCTGTACTGTACCTCAACACCCTGCAAGAAATCTTCAAAGCTTCACCTTCAAACTTCTAACCGGGCACTGTCTGCTCGCTTAGGGCTTGGTACTAAAAATAGCATTCCAAATCTTCATGACTCCTAATCCTAGATGTATATAGACCAATGTCTCCCCTAAAACATATATCTACCCTTAGGAAGATCTCATGGTTAGATTTCATGGGGGAGCCATTAAATGACAAACTAGTCAGGACAGGACCAAGAAACTCTCCTAAGCTAAAATAATTTATTGAAGGCAACAAAACTACTCAAATGAACTTGCTTACTAAATGAAAAAGTCTTAGAACTACTGAATGAACACTAATCTAATACTAAATCAAAGCTTTCAACTCATAAGATAACACTATCACAATGAAATGATCGGGTTCTTCACATAACCAGAATTGCAGAGCTTCTTTCTATTCACAAACTTAGTTACAATGATGTCTACCTCAAATTTCAAGCCTCTATCAGTCTTAGATGCCTCCCTCCATGTTTTTAGGCCTTTTGGTTAATCTCCCACTCCTACCTTTGATGGGATCCAATGTTGTCGAGTTGCATGCAACATTTGCCATTATTGCAAATGTTGTCATGACAACTTTGTAACAACATTTGTCATCTTTGTCTTTATGCCACCATCCTAACTTTTAGGACCTCTAAACCATGTATCTCAAAGAACTAACTCCATTTATGGCCTCATGACATCTTTCTAACATCTTTTATGTGTTTAGAACACATTAATGACTCAAAATCCTAAGCCTAAGCTTCTAAGACTAAGCAATTTAAAAACTACTAACAATGACTAATTGGTGACCTTAGTCCTAATGACTAACTCACCTAGTCCACATTGAAAGACCTTCTAAGGTCCAAAACAAAATCACACTACTCTGACTTGGCCAATGTCAGATACAAGCCAAAAATGACAATAACAATGGAGGTTAGCCTAGGTGCTCCTACACCATCCTCCCCTAAACAAAAGAGTTCAATCCAACCTTGGATTGAGTAAAGTGGATCAATTCCCATCTTCTTGAATTCAAATTCTTTGATCCACATTGCATCAACATCAGATTGACCATGCCACTTAATCAAGTGTTCTCTATATTCCTTGGTTCTAGTCTTCTTGTAGACTCTAGTATCTAGTATGCTGTCAGCCTTCTTGACTATTGTAGATGGTAGTTTGAGCTCTTCCATATCTTGGATTACTTCACTTAGAATCTGATCCAAATTAGGTGGTGCTCCTTTATAATGAACCAGGTCTACAATATTGAAGACAGGGGACATTCCACTATCTTCCGGTAGCTCCACTCTATAGGCATTGTTCCCATACTTTGCCAAGATAGGACAGGGACCTATCCTCCTCATTTTCAGCTTGTGTGGGACTCCCTTTTGAAGTCTAGACTTGTTTAGATGCACCATCACCATGTCTCCGACATTGAACTAAATTTCTCTCCTAGTCTCATCAACTTTGTTCTTATGCTTCATAGTATTCTCTGTCAAAGTTTTCTTGACTGTATCATGTATCTATTGCATTGCATAAGCAATGTCATCGGCATATCCACTTCCCTTCACTCCATCCTTTAAGTCTCTTAGCTCATAGACTCCTCTAGGATGTAGACCATATACTATCTCAAAGAGAATCTTCCCTGTTGACCTATTCACAGTGTCATTATAGGCATATTCAACCTACCCAATCAGTTGATCCCATTGTTGACCATACTCCTTGGTCAAGCACCTTAATAGATTTCCAAGGCTTCTATTGACCACTTCGGTCTGACCATTAGTTTGGGGATGGTATGCAAATCCAAATGATAAATTAGTGCCCAATCTTTGCCAAAGATTCTTCCAAAAATGACTCATAAACTTGGTGTCTCTATCTGACACAATACTCATAGGTAACCCATGGATTCTTACTATCTCTTTGAAGAAGAGAGAGGCTATTTAACTAGCATCATTAGTTGTCTTACATGGCACAAAGTGAGCCATCCTGCTGAATCTATCCACAACTACATAAACACTATCCATACCTTGTCTTGTCTTGGGTAACCCAACTACAAAATCCATGCTCAAGCATTCCCATGGTCTAGTAGGAATGGGTAGTGGTTGATATAGGCCTACATTTGAAGAAGTGCCTTTGGCCTTTTGACATACAATGCAACTTTCCACATACCTTCTAACATCAAGGTTTATCCTTGGCCAATAATAAAACATTTGAACAAGTTCTTGAGTCTTAGTGATCCTAAAGTGACCACTCAATGCACCATTGTGCTTTTCTTGAATCAAATTCTCTCCAATAGACCCTCTAGGGACACATAACTAATTTCCCTTAAACAAGAGATCACTTTACAAAGTATATTCAACATATTTTCTATGGAAATGATTCTTGTATTCAGCACATACCTTGTAAATGTCTGCAAAGTCTTCATCATCAACATATAGATCTTTGAAGTGATCTATCCCCATCCTCTTCAATTGAATCTCTTAGATAGTAAGAGCTCTCCTACTCAAGGCATCTGCCACCTTGTTGAGTACTCCTTTCTTGTGCTTGATATTAAATGTGTATGCTTGTAGGTATTCAACCCACTTCATGTGCTTGTGACTCAATTTCTCTTGAGAATTCAAAAAACTAAGAGCTTGATTATCTGAATAGACTATGAACTCCTTGGGAAGCAAATAGTGCCTCCAATTCCTTATAGCCTAAACTAATGCATACATCTCAAGGTCATAAGAAGATTACTTCTTCTTGGCTTCACTTAGCTTCCCTCAATGAAAAGCCACCGGTCTACCCTCTTGTCTTAGAACAACTCCAATAGCCACATTGCTAGCATCACACTCTATGGTGAATAGCTTCTCAAAGCTTGGCAAGACTAAAATAGGTTGGGTAGAAATATTTTCCTTTAATAACTCAAAGCTCTTTTTAGCTTTCTCATTCCATACAAACTTAGTCTTCATACCTCCTTTAATAGTATCCAACATAGGAGCACATATTGCACTAAATTGCCTTATGAATTTCCTATAATATTGAGCAAGGCCATGAAAACTTCTTACCTCTGTTGCTATCCTTGGAGTAGGCCAATTAAGAATGGATTCCACTTTACTCTTGTCCATTTTCATATTGCCATGTGATAGAACGTACAAATCCAAGGTACACTAGCTCTATCTTGATGAACTCACACTTCTCCAAGTTGATCATCAACTTCTCATCATTAAGCTTCTTGAAAACAATCTCAAGGTGTTCTAGATGCTCACCCTTTGTCTTACTATAAATCAGTATATCATCGAGATATACCACTAAAAATTTGCCAATGTAGTCTTTGAGGACTTCATTCATGAGCCTCATGAATGTGGAGGGGAGCATTAGACAGTCCAAATGACATGACAAGCCATTCATACAAACCTTCATTGGTCTTGAAGACTATTTTCCACTCATCTCCCTCATGTATTCTTATTTGGTGATAGCCACTCTTCAAGTCTATCTTGCTATAGTACTTAGCTTCACCTAGACAATCCATTAGGTCTTCAATCCTAGGGATAGGGAACCTATACCTTATTTTTATCCTATTTGTGGCCATTGAATTAGTACAAAGCCTCCAAGTTCCTCCTTTCTTAGGTGCAAGGACAATGGGTATGGCACATGGGCTAATGCTCTTTCTAATAAGGCCTTGGTTTAGGAGTTCTTGTATTTGTCTAGCAATTTCTTCATTTTGTTGAGGGGTCATCTTGTAGGCTGCCTTATTGGATAGGGTAGCTCTTGGTATAAAGTCTATCCTATGACTTATGGCTCTTTTAGGGGGTAAGGTTGATGGTTGTCCATCACTTACTATACCTTCATAAGTCTACAACATGCTTTGCAACTCCTTAGGTAACTCTGTCTTCTTGGTTGCCTTACCTTCATTTATCTCCCTTGGTCTTAACACCAATGCAAAGCCAACACCTTCACCTTCTTCTATGGCTTCTAGGAACTCTTTTTCACTAACCATGAGCACATTAGGACCTGCTGTCTTCATCTCTGCATCCTCTAACAGTGACTGAATTTTGAAAGTCACATTGTCCTTCTTAAAAGCATAGGAGTTCTTTCCTCCATCATGCATAGCTTGGCGGTCAAATTTCCATGGTCTACCTAGGAGAAAATGACATGCATCCATAGGCAACACATCACATAAAACTTTATCCTTATATCTCCCTATAGAGAACTCCACCCAAGCCTGCTCATTTACTAAGACATTTTGGCCTTTGTTTAGCCATGTGACCTTGTAAGGATTAGTGTGGGGTATCCTTGTCAACTTTAGCTTGCTGACTACTTCCTCTAACATAATGTTGTTAGTAGACCCTGAGTCTATGATGACTCTACACACTTTTCCCATCATCTTACACTTTATCCTAAACAAGGACCTCCTTTGGCTTGGTTCTTCTTTAACCGGCTCCTTGATCAAAGTTCTCCTCATCATGAGGTTCTCACCTTCCTCTAAATTTAATGGTATCTCAGGATGTTTCACTGTTGCATTTGTCTCCTCATGAACTAGATTAGTCCTCTTATCACCTCCTTGAGAAGTACTACCCTTCTATGGACACCTATAGGTAGGGTGCCCCATTTGATTACAATGATAGCATTTCATATTGGCAAAGTAGTTGCCTCTACCTTGTCCACCACTTCTTCCTCTAAAGCTAGAGCTCCTTCCTCTACCACCTCTACTAGAACTTCCCTCTTGCTGCTCACTGAATTTTATTTCTCCTTGAGCCTTTGACTCTGAACTCCTTCCACCATAGCCACCTCTTTTCCCTCTACTATCTCTTCCTCTACCTCTTCCTTTGGAGGTTTTTTCTTGTTTCCTTTTGCCTTTCTCCTCAATCTTCAAGGCCATTTGATAGCATTGGCAGATTTTTTTGAAGTTCACAAGACTCATGTCTTCTTGAATAGACCACTTGAGGCCATTCAAATACTGAGCTAGTTTGATACTTTCATGCTCAACTAGCTTTGATCTTAAACACAACTTTTGGAACTCCTCGGTGTATGCTTGGACACCCAAATCATTTTTCCTAAGATTGTGTCTCCTTCTATGTAGTTGAACTTCATAGTCATTAGGTAAGTAGGTCTGCTTCACCTTAGTTACCATGCCCTTTCATGTAACTATTGGACCCTTTCCTTCTTTTTGTCTCTCAGTTTGCACAAACTTCCACCATGTTAGTGCTAAACCTCTTAGCCTAGACTTGGCCACCATAACCTTTTGGGCATCTGATATTCCATCACACTCAAAGTGATTTTCTATGCTATCTATCCAATCCATGACTGAATCTGGATCCATTTTTCCACTAAATAGTGGTACTCCCTCCAAAGCTTTGCCACTTAAGGCCTTTAGTGCCTTCAAGAAGGGTTCTTCAGGAAGAAAAGGGTCAGGGGCTGGAGCTTCCTCCTCCAATTCTAATTCCTTTTCCCTTGCTTCTTTTTCTTCCTTTTGGTCTATCTTATCTTTCACCTTATAAGCTTTGTCTTGGACTTCACCCAAGAGTTGCTCCATTTGAGATAATCTTTCTCTTAGCAACCTATTATCCTCTTCTTGTTCCTCCACCTTTTTGGATAACTCAGTGTTAGTCACCATGGTTTTATCTTCCACTAATCCCACTAGTGTATTCTCTCCTACTGATTCAGTAGGTTGCAACATCAACCACAAGCCTGATCAAATCAAGCTCTGATACCAATATGATGTGAGTGTTCCAAGGTTTGCTTGCACCACTACTAAGAGACCTAGCTTGTCTCTATCAAGATCCTAATTTCCTCTAGGATCTCTAAAGGCTTAGATGATTAACTAAGGTCTTATCTATCTCCTCTCCAAGAGCCTCACTCCTTGTGCTTCACCTTGAAAGACTAACACCCTTTAGTTACTTCACCACCTCTTCTACACTTAGAAGGATCTAAGTACCAACTTCTCACCAAACATGAAATTGATTGTAGGGATGCCAAATGCTTCATCCAAATTCACATTTCTTCCATTTGGATCCATTTAGAAGGATCTTCAAGCCTTTCCTTATCAGGTTCAAGACTTAGTCTTTAGGAGGCCTAATTAGGCCTAATTCCTTATAGCCTTTACCACAGACCTTTTACCAATTCTTGCCTAAACTTTCCAAACAACTTGAAAATATAAGCCCACCTTCAGATACCCTTTTGGATTTTAAGAAGGATTCTGAAGGTTCTAGACTCCTAGGTCCTCTGTACATAGGGTTCCTATTATCTAGGTCTAATAGGGCTAAAAGGCCTAATTTATAGGATCTCACTGGTTTCTTGCTCAAACCTTAGTCTAATGGATTGGTAGAACCTCAATCCTCCTAGAATGTTAGGATATGACTATACCCCACCTGGAACTATACTTGTTTTATACTGTACCTCAACACCCTGCAAGAAATCTTTAAAGCTTCACCTTCAAACCTCTAACCGGGCACTGTCTGCTCGCTTAGGGCTTGGTACTAAAAATAGCATTCCAACTCTTCATGACTCCTAATCCTAGATATATACAGACCAATGGATCTCCTAAAACATCCATCTACCCTTAGGAAGATCTCATGGTTAGATTTCATGAGAGAGCCATGAAATGACAAACTGGTCAGGACAGGAGCAGGAAACTCTCCTAAGCTAAATTAATTTATTCAAGATAGTAAAACTACTCAAATGAACTTTCTTAATAAATGAAAAAGTCTTATAACTACTAAATGAACACTAATATAATACTAAATCAAAGCTTTCAACTCATAAGATAACACTGTCACAATGAAATGCTCGGGTTCTTCACATAACCAGAATTGTAGAGCTTCTTTCTATTCACAAACTTAGTTACAATGATGTCTACCTCAAATTTCAAGCCTCTATCAGTCTTAGATGCCTTCCTCCATGTCTTTAGGCCTTTTGGTTAATCTCCCACTTTTACCTTTGAGGGGATGCAATGTTGTCAAGTTGCATGCAACATTTGCCATTATTGCAAATGTTGTCATGACAACTTCGTAACAACATTTGGCATGTTTGTCTTTATGCCACCATCCTAACTTTTAGGACCTCTAAACCATGTAGCTCAAAGAAATAAATCCATTTATGGCCTCATGGTATCTTTCTAACATCTTTTATGTGTTTAGAACACATTAATGACTCAAAATCCTAAGCCTAAGCTTCTAAGACTAAGCAATTTAAAAACTACTAACAATGACTAATTGGTGACCTTAGTCCTAATGACTAACTCACCTAGTCCACATTGCAAGACCTTCTAAGGTCCAAAACAAACTCACACTACTCTGACTTGGCCAATGTCAGATACAAGCCAAAAATGACAATAACAATGGAGGTTAGCCTAGGTGCTCTTGCACCACAATGCTTGAAATGAAAGATTGAATTGGTAAATTGCTCTTGGAAGTTAGGCTATTTATAGGATTTTGGACAAGGCCTTGGGTTAGGAAGGGTAGTTAGGGTCAGGGGTAGAGTTAGGGGTAAGGTTAGGAAGGGATAGGATGACATTAATGGGTTGAAAGGCCCAAGGGTTTCTCACACATGTGTGAGAAACACTAGGGAAGAGTGCTAGGAGATAAGGGTGGAAGAAGAGACATAGGATCTCATTAAGAGGCTGTAATGCTCATTAATGAGGCTGTAAGGCTCATTAATGAGGGTGTTGACTTTGGGATCAAGGGAGAGGGTTTAGGTTAAGAGGGTTAGGAATCACCCCTTAAGTGGGGTTAGGGAGTGATTAGGGATGAGAGGATAGGTTTAGGATTTTCTAGAAAATTTCTAGGGTTTTAGGGATTTAAATAAATAATAAATTTATTTAAGGAGGATTTGGGTTGGAAACAACTTATTAAATATTTTAATAAGTTTTGGAGGGAATAATGTTTGAATTGGATTTAAAAATCTTTGGCTAAGGTTCTTTAATTAAAATAGGAGAGGGGATACTAAAAATAAAAATAAATAAATTGATTAAATAAATAATTAATTAATAAATGATGATGTCATCAAGACTTTTATCAACTAAAATATTTTTAGTTAACAAATGGATTTTTAGGTGTCTACACTACAAAAGATACTTATTCCTGACCAGTGCCTTATCCTTTGGGCTAAATCTCAAACCAAAGTAGCATATAAAGACCAACTATTGTCAATGATTCATGACCCTTAATACTACCACTTGATGATAGTATATATCTGTATATCCAGATCCACACTACTTACAAATATCCCTATGTAAACTAGATGAATCTATGTCCTATCCAAAGAATCTTTAATTTAATCCTAGATCAAAATATAAGGAATAACAACATATACATGGGTAAACACCATGAAATAGACTAGAAAATCCAAAACTCATAAGATAGACACACAAGAGAAAAATGAACTTGAGATGTTTATATTCTATTCAATGAATCATGTCTCTGTGTACACTTTGTTTCAAAATACAACCACTCCAATATAGCTACAAACCAAAAGTTTTCCCTTTCATACAATAATACAATCAGATACAAATATGTTACACCCTAGATTGAGAACAAATTCATCAGTCGGTATTATGCAACCAAGAAGAGATTAAAAAATAGACTTCTTACTCAGCCAAAAGACCCCTCCTAAATGATCTCGGAAATCCTTATAAAGGATTGCAAAAATCTTGGGATCATTTAGGGAAAAAATAGGTTTTCCAACCACCTACAATAACCATATACAACCATACAATTACTGCAAAAGAGACATCCATGAAATCTGGACGCAACAGATCAAATCTGATCCTCTGTTAAGGCCAAAACCCTAACCAACAAGCCACCACTAGTACATTTGACCTAGTTTTTCTACCAAAATTTTTGACCATGAAATAAAAAGGTTTTGGTTGGTCAAATTATAGAAGGAAAACTTTCATTTTTTTTAATGCATGCCCATGTTCGTTGAAAGTTCGACCAACACCATGTACATTAAAATTTCAACAAACACGGGCATAACTTAAAAAAAAAAATTTCATTTCTCATTTCATTATTACCATGGAAATTTTTTTCAAGGGATTGTAGTGCGTGAAACCTCATCGGCTAGGGCAGATTTGACACTGTGTATAGGGGTTGCAGTTTTTATCTGGACTTGGGCATTTGATCTTCGAGCTTGGTTTTGGAAACTTGGCTTTTCCTCTCCTTATCAAATTGAAGCCCATTGAGGTAGGGATTGTGTCATTATCTCCTCTACATTTTGATAGAATACTTGCATTTGATCACTTGATTGAATACCATCGTGTATTTTGAGGGCACATCTTATTGTGATCATTAATCCATGCTCTGTTATGTCCATGGCATTGAGTTCATTTCTTTGGATGATTTGATTATGGCATTTACATCTAGTTTCTCACTATCTTATTATGAGCTAGGGAATCATGTTATGTTTATTTTATGTTACTATAGCCCGTGAGCTTGATCTGCATCTTTAATTTTATGACACTTGCTATGTTAGTGAACTAGGGCATCATTGGCGACACATTTCCTTCTCTACTATGCTAACTAGTGTCCACCATTATTTTACATGGCATATGCCCTTGGATCGTGCTCTTCATATTATCACTATTATTACATCTTTCCATTTAAAAAAAAAAAAAAACCTCCGTAGTGACATTTGGATATGATTTCCTGTTCAAATCGAGTGAGCTACTGATGTCAAATGTGGATTGTCTCCCAACAAAGTGCAATCAGATTTATCCAAACATTTTGCCACTTCGTCTACCCTTCCCCATCATATAAGTGCTTGTCAATACATCAAAATCTATGGTCAAGGAAACCTTAGTGAATTACATTGAATCATATATGAAACTAACCACTATCATTGAGTAGCACAAGTAAGGATTTGAAAATACTTTAACATCCAATGCAATTCTTCTATTAACTAGAGTGTTGAATCTGATGGCATAGGAATCCTGCGGTCAAACAAATTTCTAATAGGTAGGAGATGATAGCAGCAGAAATCAGGATGTATGAATGTTCTCCCTTGAATCAATCCATCTGATGGGGGTATCGATGGATTGTATGTTACCTCAGTTCCCTGTCAATGAAATGAAACCTCACTATAGAATCATATACATAAATTTGATGCATTCGATGCTGGTCATGGTCTGTATACATCAATGTATTTCTTTAGATTATAATGCCAAACCCCCTTAAGTGACCCAAATAGTGCCAATGTATTTATGATGGAAAGGTTCCTTGAAAAGATGTGGTGGATAGTATTATTTGCCAAATATTGATTCTTTTTTGTCTAATCTCTGATAGCTAATTATGAATTCAAGTTGCCATGATATAGATCATCTCATATGGAAATTACTAAGCTCCTCCTATCCAAAATCACCGTTGAATGTTCTCCTTTGAATCAATCCATTTGATGGGGCATTGATGGATTGTATGTTACCTCAGTTCCCCATAAATGAAATGAAACCTCACTATAGAGTTATATACATAAGTTTGATGCATTTGATGCTGGTCATGGTTTGTATACATCAATGTATTTCTCCATATGATAATGCCACACCCCCTTAAGCGACCCAAATAGTGTCAGTGTATCTGTGATTGAAAGGTTCCTTGACAAGATGTGGTGGATAGTATTGTTTGCTGAGTATAGATTCTTTCTTGTCTAATCTAGCATAGCTGAATATGAATTCAAGTTTCCATGATATAGATCATATCATATGGTAGTTACTAAGCTCCTCCTATCCAAAATCACCATTGACTATTGTGGTGTTGATGCCGTTCTAGAGATATTAAATCAGCATCCTTAAGTTTATTTGTTGATTCTCCGTATCAATTCTCAATCCCTTTATACCTTTACTTTCTAAAAGTTATTCCTTTTGGAAGAGTCATGACTCAAAATCCACTAGAATATTAACCTTGGAATGGTTCTACGTTTTATCCAAGATTGTTGTCCTCAATTTTGTCTTCCTTAGTGGCATGTGATGGTCTTGTTTTTCTTGTCTTTGACATGACCTCTTTACAATGCAATGCCATTGGCAATGAAGAATTTGTAATGGCACCATCTGCCCTTATTTTGTGCATTGAATAACTCAGGTGGCATGTTTCTAGCATCACTACTACCAGCCATTCTACATTTGTGCTTTAGGCTCTACTACCTTTGAAATAGATGGAAAAGTTAGAAGTTGTGCCTCTTGGAATGTTCTAGTACTATTAGTAGTAGGACCATTGGTGGCATAGTAGCAATTTCAAGTGTTTTTCCTTCATCGCAACCTCACAATTTTATTTATTTCAGCCATTTGAGTGACAACTTGTCACATACCTTGCATCTTTGCCTCATACATGAATGAGGTGTGCGTCAACTCTTGTAATACTGCCTTGAAATTGAAAATATACTTCCATAGCCTAGTATTTCGAGGGCACATCTTACTGTGATCATTACTCCATGCTCTATTGTGTCCATGGAACTAAGTTCATTTCTTCGGATGATTTGATTATGGCATTTACATCTAAATTCTCACTATTTTATTATGATCTAGGGCATCATGTAATGTTTATTTTCTATTACTACAGCCCGTGAGTCTGATCTGCATCTTTGATTTTATCACACTTGCTGTGTTAGTGAACTAGGGCATCATGTTAATGTGTGTTCATTAGATTCTTTAATTATATTGCTTACTATTTTTAGAACCCATGATCCTCATGGCATCATTGGCGACACATTTCCTTCTTTGCTATGCTAACTAGTGTCCACCATTGTTTTACATGGCATATGCCCTTGGCTTGTGCTCTTCATATTACCACTATTATTACTTTCTTGGAGTATCATTGATTACCCACAAGCTAGGGCATCCATTTATACATTTCATCCATTTGCTTCTCTATTCTGATTATATGGCGTGCTTCAATGATGACCCATGAGTTTTTCATTGAGGCCGCAAGCCATATGTTGAATTAGTGCATAGTTATTATCATTTCCTTGGCTGTGATTGGCGCTACTCACCTTCATGGCATGATGATGCGACTAAGGTATTATTTCTTTGCAATGCTTTGGCTGTGGCCTCTATCCATTGCAATGAAGAGCGCTATTACAATTATTGGGAAAATAACTCATGAAGTAATCATTTCAAGTGGTGGCTTAACGAGTATAAGAAATGTGCTGATGATGACTAATCCTTGACTATGCTGTCTGGCCGATAAGGATTGTCAATCCTATGAGATACCAATTATCATGCTTCTAGTGAAAGGTCTTTCCCAAATTGGTAACAGAAGTGAAGATCAACTTAAACCATGCACAAATAGGACTAGAACCAGGGAAGAGATACATAAAGGAACTATACATAATGCATTGGAATGTAAAAATTCAATGTGTTCTAAATTAGTTCTGATGGATCTTCTTGTGAAAACAAGAGAACACTATGGTCTAGTAAAGATAACCATGAGTCGGTAAGATTGGATATAAGTTTTAAATCACCATCACACAATGGACTAAAAACTGCTAATCTGGTAAGTATAATCTAAAACAAATTAAATAGATCTCTATTTTATTGGCCAAGCAAAGAAATTGAAGTTCGTATGCGATAAGGATAAGGATTGTCAAATCAAAATAAAGTAGAGATTCGTATTCCAAACTTCATTTTAAAAGTTGATGACAAGATAAAATATAGGCTTATCTTAAGACTCTGTTGCTAGAGATGAATAGTGTGGCAGATTTAATGTACAGATGTTTGGACTATCATGATATGAGAATGACCTCTAATGTGATAACTATGTAAGATATTGGGAGTAGCTTATTAGTGGTGATATCTTCAGCCTGATTGGATGTCGATGGAATTTTTTTTTTGAAGCTCCTTATTGAATATGATTCTCTAAATATCAAGTGTTGTTGTTGAACACTAAACCAACGATTCCCTTCATTTGGCACCATTTCTTAGTTTATTAGTGCAAGAATGGTTGTATGGAACCATTGACACACATAATAAGTGTCATTAATTAATAATATGAGAACCATTGATGACATGAGTAGAGGAACAAACATTCCAGAATTAAACCAAAAACATAATAATGAACAACTGTGTGTGTGAAAATTGTACCTAGCTATGGACACGACACTTCAGTAAAACATTAGAGGTTAGCAAAATTGAAATTTGCAATATAAATGAAACTAAGCTAACCAGGTGATTTACTACCTTCTAATAGGTGCGAGTATGGTATTCTCAGATTTAGATCGAGATCAGTGACAATGCAACACCTAAACAAAGGATTTGAATGCAAATGAAAGAAATGAGATATGAATGCAGATTAATCTATTTTTTTTGGATTTTGTATGCAATTAGGATGAAAAATTGATATGAGTATAATCTAGAATGTATGAAATTGATATGCAGATTATTCTAAAAATGCTATGAATTGATATGAAAAGTGATACAAAGCTATGAAAAACAATGAAAGATCTCACAAAATCACCTGTCGCAAGTGTTTGATTCTCCAGATGCAATTTCGCCAAAGTAATTGTGCAAATTCAAGAGATGTAATTGTGAAGAGCTAAGCGTTGATTTTATAGAAATCCAGGGCTTGAGGACGCACTGAGAAAAGCCATAAATCACTCTTGATAAACTCAGGTTGATTTTTGAGTTAACAAGAAATCAGAATTAATTAACTCATAAAATCATGCAAAAACAACTTTTTGACTCAAATCAGAAGTTTAGATCAGCTTTTAACTCAAAATAGATGTTGAGTTTAGAATGTTAACAACTGAATTGATTTTCTGATTTAAAGTTTAACTGCTCTTTGAATGTGCATAGATAATCATGAATTAATTTAAAAATAAAGTGATTTATTCTCAACTTAACTGATTTTTGAATTAAAACAATTGATTTAAGGGTTGATCAATTATTTAATCAAACTTTTATTCAAAATTATATTGTTAAATATTGACAACTTGATTTAATTAATTAAATAAGAATTTAATCAATTATTCATAGGATATTTTGATTTATTGTCAAAATTAAATAATATAATTAGGAATAATTAGAATTAAATCTAATTAAATGATTAAGTGGTAGAATTAAATTAATTAATTAAATATTCAACATATTCAATTAATCAACTTTAGGATAAATGTGATTTATCACCAAATAATATTTAATTAAAGATTATTAGAATAATTAGGAATATTCAAAGAATATTCCCTGATGCAGAATTAAGATAAAATCAATTAGGTTTTTGATGACTGATGTCCAGATGTGCCTTAGGTTAGGACTTTGATGTCGATTTCAATCAATTTGATGATGTAGGAGGTTAATGAACCTATAGCCCAATTTTTGGGTATTACATTTTGCCCCTCTTTGAATTACTGTGCAAAGCGCAGTGGTTCAAAGATTAATCTATTTTTGATGTTTGAAATTGATTTGAGAGATTAACTGATTCTGAGACAGAAACCAATTGAAAGATTTGAAAAGGCTGATTCAGGTTCTAATTAACCAAAGAATCAAGATGATTCTAACTATATCAACAATGAACCGATGATTACAAAGAAGTGCCAAAACACCTGATTTTGAACCTATGATTACGAAGAAGTGATAGTCCTGACTCCATACCTGATTGTCCAAAGGAGTCATGCGGATGCCAAATCTGAACCATTCAGTTATGAAGAACCAAGGAAATAACACAACTAAACTGATGGTTACGAAGAGGTGATACAATTTACAAGATTGATTAGAATACCAGATTGATATGGATCTTGATGAATCTGATATGCCCCAAGCGATGTGCCCCAAGTGACGAGGAATTTTGATGAATCAACAACTAGACATGGTTGTTGTCTTGACTACTAAGGAAAGAAATTTGATTTACAAATCTGATTGATGTGCAATACCATGCCCCCTTCGGGATGAAAATCAAAATCTAACAAGAAAAGTTAGCATTGTGGTTTAGAAGCATGTTAATTGATTTGAGAATTGGTTATACACGTCCAAGAATGCATTCTGCATCGTTTAGAGGTCCTGGAGACCAAGTTTGACTAGGTTTGACCATGAGTTGACCATGGTTGACCAAGTTGAAATTTTGATAGTTTGATGTAAGATAATCAGTTAAGTTGAATTTTGGATTTCTGTGATGATGGAAGGTCATGTATGCAAGCAGTTGGCTATCTTGGGTCCAAAAATTTTAAATCGCATTTTTTACAAAGTAAACAATCTCAGATTTTGATTTTGATCTCAAAAATGGGTTCAAAATGTTGAAATTAGCCAGGGACACCTGCTTGGTGATCTGTTAAGAAGACCTTCATGTGATAATCAGTCCTTATGATATGTTTAGCATAGTTTTGGAGAATCATTAAGCGTTAAGCTAATTTGGCAATCGTGAGATAAATGCAATCATGCAAAGTGCAAAGTGACATGCAAAATGAAATGCAAACCTAGGACCTATGACTTAGTCATTGATCATGTGTCAATCATTTTCATCACTGAATATTTATTAGGTAACCGGATAAATCAATACAATGTCCACTAGTTAGGCAACCATGAACATATGAATATTGATTTTTATTTTGGAATGTCGGATTAGATATAAGCACCAAGGCATAAACGCTAGGATGAATTGAATATCATGTCCATTTTGATATTGCAATTTGTATAAGCATCAAAACATAATTGTTGTGATGACCTGAATATGCCTTGCATTGCAACACATCAAACAATCAAGAGATCATTCTAAATCCAATGTGAATTACCCGTCGTGACCCTTTTATCGTTCACATCCTTAGGTAAGATCACGTTTCATAGTAGAAGTAAGAAATCACTCAAAAAGATAATAGTTAGATCAAACTTCCTTGAATTTTTTGGGTATCAATGGTCGAGGTACTCATGGCCATCCAATACGAGATGGAGGCTCTTACAGATGGACACCATTTCAATCCAGATTTTTCAAAGTTGTTAGATTTTAACTCAAAGCAGAAAATAAAGAAAAGATTATGCCCCTAGTCATCACTCTCTAAATCCTATAAAGGACATCATCGAAGAGCTCGAGGGGACACAATATGCAAAAATCTCAATGTGAATCAGTAAGCATACAAGGAGATAAAAGCAAGTGAAGCATAAATTGTTTTCAGTTTGCGATTTTTATGTTCATTTGTGTTTGATTACAAAATCCTTTTTGATAAGGAGACAGATAGACTTACTCGAATGTAGCTGCAAAGGACTCTAACTGGATATGACTCATCTGAGGTTTACTGGAGACCATAGGATATGACATTGATTGCCCCCAAGTTTTGAAACATTGATAGGATATAGACACTTGAGCTGATTGTTGCATAGACCGACTTTATTGAAAATAGGAATGCAAAAACAAACTAGGAGATATGTACAAACTAAAGCAAGATTGAAAGCTAGGAAAGACCAAGATTGCACTGATAGATGGAGCATGTTGAAACAAGTGGCACCCATTTGCTGAGTTTTCACCATCTTGGAATAGATTCTATTTTTGCTACCAAGGCGCCTGTTTCTAGGTTTTCACCAAGGCACTTTTTCTTTTTCTCATTTTTTTGTATTTTTTTATCTTTTTAATTTTTTTGTACTTTTTTCATTTTTTGATTTTTTTGTGAATCATCAAGGTGCCTATTGCTAGGTTTTCACCAAGATGTTCATTTTTAGGACTTTTTTAGATTTTTATAATTTTTTCAAGACATTTTACCATAGATTGAATGCCTCAGGCGTAGAATTTCTTTAGATGGAGAATGTTGATTGGTTCTTAGAGTAGTTCTCCTTCAGTCGTTGAGAGTTGATAGGCTCTAGAGCCAAAAGTAGAAGTGATAACAAAGGGACCCCGCCAGTTGGGTTCAAACTTCCCCTTGCATTCTCTATGTGATTGATTTTTAGAATTCTCTCTCAAGACTAGATCACTAACCTCAAATTCTTTGTGTCTAACTTTCTTGTTGTAGCCTCTAGACATTCTTTTCTGATATACTCTGAGATGATCATATACTTCTTATTTGTGCTCATCTAGTAGTTCAATTTCTTTTAACCTAGACACTCTGTAGTCATCATCAGTTACTAGACCATGCATTCTGATTCTTAGTGATGGGATTTCAACCTCAATAGGTAGTACCGCTTCAGACCCATAAACTAAAGTGAATGGTGTAGCCCTAGTGGGCATTATGATACTTGTTCTGTAGGCCTAGAGAGCTGGATTGATCATGAGATGCCAATCTCTTCCTATTTTATTAACTGTATGATGCATGATTTTTAATAGGTTCTTGTTTGATGCCTCTTCTTGTCCATTCCCTTGAGGATAATAAATGGATGTCCAATGTTGTGTTATCTTGAATTTTGAGCATAAGGAGTCTAAGTCCTTGTTCTTGAATTGTCCACCATTATCTGTGACTATAGAATGTGGAATACCATACTGACATATGATGTAGTTTAGAATAAACATAGAGATTTTCTTGCCAGTTGCTTGAGTCAAAGGGACTTCTTCTACCCATTTTGCGAAATAGTCTGTAGCTGTAATTATATGGGTATGTCCATTAGAAGAATGTGGATAAATGGCTCTAATTAGATCAAATGTCCATTGTTGAAAAGGCCATTGTGTAGTAAAGGGAATAAGATCTCTCCTTGGTGCATGAATCAAGTTACCATGTACTTGGCACTTTTGACAGTTCTTAGCAAACTTGATTGCATCTTTTCCCATTTTAGGCCAATAGTGCCCAGCCCTAATAAGTTTTCGAGCTAGTGTTAAACCATTGGAATGTGATCAACATATACCATCATGGACTTTCTCTAATGCATGTTGAGACTCCTCACATTCTAAACATCTAAGGAGTGTACCATCTAGACCTTTTTTGTACAGATAATTACCAATGATGACATACCGGGATGCATTTCAGATAAGGTATCATTTCTCATGGCGATTGAAGGTATCAGGGATGATTTGGTATTGAAGGTAGGAGAAAAGGTGTTTGTATCTGGAAGAATCATGACCAACAACAGTGCAGATCATGCGGGTTTCAGGGGAATCATATGCAAGAAATGACAATTCTTCCATCAAGAACTCGTAGCTTAGCTCATGTTTGGGCTGCTGTAGTAGACAGAACAACATTGCCATAGCATCAACAGTCTTGTTCTCCATTCTAAGAATTTGTTCAAATGTGACTGAGATGAAATACTTCTTGAGGTCATTGACCATTCTCTTGTATCAAACTAGTTTTTCATCTTTTGTTTGGTACACATCATTGACTTGGTGTATGACTAATTGTGAGTCTCCATTAATGTGTAATTCTATCACTCACCACTCAATTGCTATCTTCATTCCACTAAGTAGGGCTTCATATTTAGGAATATTGTTTAGGCAAGGAAACTTGATTCTGAATACTTTAGGTATTGAGTAACCTTGAGGTGTTATGAATAGTATGCCTACTCCAGATCCATTCTATGTGTAAGATCCATCAAAGAAAAGTTTCCAGGTCCTAGAAGATATATTCATGATGGATGAATCAGGAAATTCCATCTATAATGGTGTATCATCAAATAATGGTGCTTCAACTAGTTGATCTGCAATGACTTGTCCTTTGATAGCTTTTCTTTCAACATATTCTATGTCAAATTCTCTCAGTAACATCACCCATTTAGCTAATCTACTTGTGAGGGCAGCTTTGCTTAGTAGGTATTTTAGTGGATCAATTTTATTTATTAACTGTGTTGTATGAGCTAACATATAGTGTCTCAATTTCTGTGATGAAAAGATCATAGCTAGACAAGCTTTCTCAATCATTGAATAGTTCTTCTCATATGCTACCAATGTTCTACTGATATAATAAATAGCTCTTTCATTTTCGTGTTCATCATGCTGTGCTAATAATGCCCCGAGTGATGTATTTGTGGTGGAGACATACAAGATCAATGGATTCCCTTGAATAGGAGGCATCAAAATAGGAGGATTCACCAAATATTGCTTGATATGGTTGAAGTTATTTTCACATTCCTTGTTCCATGCAAAAGTCACACCTCTATGTAATATCTTTGTGAAAGGTTGTGATATGTCCGCTAGCTGTGATATGAAACATTTGATTGATTGCACCCTTCCTTGTAAGGTTCTCATTTGACTGATATTTTTAGGAGGTTGCATCTCCATGATAGCTTTGACTTTAGCTAGATCAAATTCAATGCATTTCTTTGAAACAATGTAGCCTAGGATCTTTCCAGAAGTGACACCAAAAGCACACTTTTTAGGGTTCAGTCTGAGACTAAACTTCTCCATTCTATCTAGTATTTTGCTTAAGTCATTCAAATGTTATGATCTTATCATAGACTTAGCTAAGGTATCATCAACATAATCCTTGATGGTTCGATGCATCATGTCATAAAAGATAGATGTCATTGCTCTTTGATATGTAGCACTAGCATTTTTAAGGCCAAATGGCATGACATTCCAACAAAAGGTACCCCATGCACATGTAAAAGTAGTTTTCTCTTGATCTTCTGGAGCAATTTTGATTTGGTTGTATCCAGAGAAACCATCCATTAAAGAATACATCTCAAATCCCATAGTCATGTCCACTATCATATCAATGTTTGGTAGTGGAATGTCATCCTTAGGGAATGCTTTGTTCACATCTCTGAAATCTATGCATACTCTTATGGATTTGTCTAGTTTTGAAATAGGAACAATGTTGGAGATCCACTCAGCATAATCAATGACTTGGATAAATCCAGCTTTTAGTAGTTTCTCTAGTTCAGCTTTGACTAAGAGTGCAACATGTGGATGCATCTTTCTCAACTTCTATTTAACAAGTTTGACTGCTAGAGCAATAGATAAATGGTGCATGATGAGATCAAGATTTAACCCTAGCATATTTGAATACTTCCATGTGAAGTTGATCTTCTTCTTTGTTAAGAAAGTAGTGAATGTTTGTTTCTCTTCCTCTAGTAAGGATTGTGCTACATGGATCATCTGTGGTTCCTCTGCTATACGCAAGTTGATAGGTTAAGTGGGCTCTATCAATACTAGAGATCTATCCTGTAAATGACTTGTAAGGAAATCAAATATCTCATCCTTAGGCAGTTCAGAGAGGTTTTCACCTTTAGATACGTCTTTTGTTTTTATTATTTTAGGTTTTGAGACTACCACAAAGTGGTTTTCACCCTCATAACTTTTTTTCTTTTTTCTTTTATTCTTTTGACTGAGATATTTGATATCCAACTCTGTCATGATAATGCTTGGTTCACTGATGGAAGTCGTCATAGGTTCCACTGCATTGAGGTAGCAAGCAAGGGCATAGTCATTTCAAAAGGTATAGATATCTTGGCTCAGATTAGTAGATGTTTGGTCAATAAGCTCTGGATGTTGGATAGTCAATGTAGGGGAGGATTGGGAAAGGGTGTTAACACATATGGTGTTGTCATCAATGGTCCTAACCCGACTCTTAAATTTAAAGGTGATACCACTACTCAGAATGTTCAGTTCATGAATTATCCCAACGTCATTATGGAATCCCACTTTAGGAGTAGGTGGATCAGATTCATTAAGTTTTTCATTTCGCTCTAGAATTATGTTTGATTTAGGTGAATATTGGTGAATGACATCAATGTGTTTTTCAGTGATAATCTCATCTTCTTTTGGAATAACTCCCCATTCATAGTCATTTGATTCATCTTCTGATCTTTCATCTAGACCCTTGGGAAATCTGAGAACATGTGTAAAGTCAGGATGGATACCCCAAGAAGGGTTACCTTCAGATTCTGATTTGAATTCATACTCATGGGAATTTGTCTCAGAATAGGTACCACCTTCCTCCTTGTCTATTTGGTTTTCTTCAAGATCAGCTGGTTCTTGTGGTGCAACTATCTTTTTTTCCATAGTAGGTTCTTGTGTGTCTACTACATTGATATTCTCCTTAGGTTTTTCTTCATCTTTAAGAAGGTCTAGTATTTCTTTAGGAAAGCACTCATAAGGAATAAGCTCATTAGTGGTGTCTGAATCCTCACTGTCAGATTGTTGTGTTTCTTATTTCAGCTAAATTTCTGTTGATGGTTCAATCTATTCTAAGACATGTGGAGAGTTTTTGCTGAGATAAAAAAGGATTCTTCTGATATCCTAGACCCATAGTATCCTTGTTTGTCTAGCCATGGTGGTAAATTAGTGGTATAAGACCTTTGCCTCTTGTTCCTAGAGGTCCTTTTCCTTTGCATCCCATTTTAGACATGAGTTTGTGACCTGGTCCATATAACTTGGAAGGAATTCTATTTGATTTGGAGTCACATTTTTGAACTGACTGGGATTCATCTTTGTATAGCCATGCAAGCACAACTTCATCTTCTTCAAACTCTTTCTTGGACACTTGTTTTGTGACAAAACTCCCATCATAGATAGTTTGAGGTTCTTTAGATTCCTGTTTTGTCTGTTTTAAAGGCTGTCCATAAGATTTAGGTAAGACTAGTGGGAGAGATGTTAGAGATATGACTGGTTCCATAGTATATTCTCCCATACATGTGTCCTTGATTTTAACCTCTTTAGCAATGTATTCCATCTTAGATGTAGAGGCAATGTCTATTTGTTTTGTAGGAGATTCTCTATTGTGTGGGACAAGTTTGTCAGCACTCTCCTTTAATGCATTGCAAGATGTTGATATGTTAGCTGGAATCGTGACCTCTACTCCATCATAAGGAAACTTCACAGATTGATGTTATGTGGATGGAATAGCTTGAATTTCATATATCCATGGCCTCCCTAGAAGTATGTTGTAAGCCAAAGGGAGATCTAGAACCTGACATGTGATATTTCTGGTAACAAGTCCTATTTTGATAGGTAGGACAATGGTTCCTTTTGAAGATCTTTCTTGTTCATCATATGCCTTTATAGTTATTTTCTTTTTAGGATCAATATCATCTTCTGATAATCCTAGTTGTGTGACTAATTTGTAAGAACATATGTTTAAACCAGCACTGCCATCTATCAACACATGTTTGACACGACAGTTTTGGATCAAGACTTCAATGTGCAAAGGTTGGTTATGCGGATGACTCAATGAGTTATCATCTTCCTCTAAAAAGGAGATATACTAGGGTGACATCAGATGACCAACCATAGTCTCTAATCTATCTAGATCAAGATTGTCAGGAACATTGGAACCGAGCAAAGCTTTATACAAAATAGCCCTATGAGCAGGAGATATCCGAAGCAACTCAAACATTGATATTTTAGCATTGGTATGTTGGAGTTGTTAGACAATACTGTATGATGTTGCTCTAGTCTCTTTAGGTTCTTTAGGAGTCAATTTTGAGGCAGCCCTCTATTTGGAAGTAGATGAAAGATTGAAAGGAACCTTAGGGTTATTGGATGAAATTGAATTTTGTCCTTGCAGATGCGTCTGAGCTTGTGATCTAGTTATTGTATTTGCTATTTGATTATCTCTATCCTTCCTTCTAATAGTGATGACATTGCAATGTTTAGATAGGCTTGGTTCAACTATGTTTATGACATCATTATTTCTAGAGTAAGCGTAATTAACTTTAGCACCCATATTAGGTTGAGTAGTAGAAACTCCTTAATTGTGCTTCAGAAATGGTTTCGTGAATGTTGTATGATCATTGTTCATTTTATGATTGTCAATTACAATCTCTCAATTACCAATTTTGTCTTGGATGAGATTTTTCAAGCATATGCAGTTATTTGTTTTATGACCCTTATTTTAATGGAAATCACAGAAATCGGTCTCTTTCCACCATTTTGGTTTAGGTTCAGGATCAAATACTTTTATCTCAGGTAATGTGATGATATTGTTTGCCAATAGAGTTTTCATGATAGATTCTAAAGACTCTCCCAAAGGAGTGAACTCATGTTTTGGTGTTGTACCCTGTTAGTCCATTTTCTAGTCAATGCAAAATCCTATGAAAATGGCCTCTTCCCTACTAATTTTGAAGTTGTCCCTCCCTGCTGCAAGCTTGTTTTAATGTGCGAAGAAAATTCATAATGTTTCATGGTTTGTGCTCTTAGCCCTGTGCTCTTTAATGTATCACCTTGCTCCAGTTCAGATCGCATCTCCTAATTCATAAAACCCAGGGAGATATTCAAGTTTCAAGGTTTGCAGGAAATAATCTCAGAATATGCCTTAGTGTCAAAAACCCACAATGTTTTTGAAAACCCATGATGTTTTTAGTCTCCCTACTACCTTTTGGTCTGCATGAAAACCCCGGATGTTTTTGATCTCTCACCGAAAACCCTGTGTGTTTTCGACCTCACACTTTTTCCTCTTTATCAACGTTTCCTATCTACGCAGCTGCGACTTGTTGGAGGGCCCGCTTGATGGGAACTCTTCTGTGTGCTGGTGGGCCCCATATTTTGGAGGAAAGCACCATGAAAGTCTTTAAAACTGGAAAAAGAATGTCCCACATTGATCCAAAAATAGGCCTTCAAGATGAATATAACCAAATCCACGCCCAATGAAAGTAAGTTGAAGCAGGGGAGGCTCTGCCCATGCGTCCTCCTGCCACTCACCTTGGTTTCTGTGCCCACGCCTAGGAAAGAAATTTTGCAACAAAGAGAAGGTTTTAGAGAATGGACACGTGTCAAGAGGTCGCATGATTGCAAGGAGGAACTTCAGCCCTTGCGATCATGCGACAGGCTGACATGTGGCAGCCCGATGGGGTGGCGAGGAGGCTCTCGGTGGGCCCCTTAACTGGAGGAAATGTAGTGTGCGGTGGACCCTAGATTTTGAATAAAAATGCACTAATCTAAGGGTGGTCACGTGATCTCATGGGCCATTTCTGGCCCATGCAATCATGCGACGAGGTGACACGTGTCAAGTGCTCGTGCATTCGCAGGATGAGGCCGGCAGTCAATCAAACTTCACGCGATTCGGAGGTAGAGGTCTGCTAACCACCAGTCATGAAGTCACTAAATGCTAGCAGTTAGGGGTTGGGCATTCCACGAATTGGAGATAACTCACTTGCCAGTTTGCCAGATAGATCATAGTTTAGGCCAAGAATTCCGCGATTCAAAGATGGAGTGGTCGCATGATCACAAGAGGCAAATTCAGCCCTTGCGAACATGCAACAGGCTGACATGTGGCATCCAACTAGGGGATGAGTTGGCAGGTGAGGTGGCAAGCCGACCAATCCGTGCTTGCCACATGTCAAGTGGGTCCCACCATATTTTGGAGGTTCATGAAGCGCCCCGAGATTTGTGCTGTAATCTAAGGGTGGTCACATGATCTCATGGGCCAGTTTCAGCCCATGCGATCATGCACCAAGCTGCCATGTGGCAATCCGGTGAGGTGGAAATAGGTTGTTTTTCAATGTGCCTAGTCAGAGACATGACCCAATGAGAGCTTGACAAGTGGCACTCCCAGGTGCATACTATGGGTCCCACAGTTTGAAGAGGAAATGTGACCTAAAAGGATTAAAGAATTCAGAATTAAGGACTCACGTGACATTTCAAGGCCATGAAAATCAAAGTTAAAAGTGTTAATTCCTATAGTTGAGAGTATAGTGAATTAAATCAAAAATTTAAATACAGACCTTGGAAATGAATTTGGCTGCTCGAAGCTTCATTTTTGGGCCAAGTATGAAGTGTTATATACTGTCAGAAAGGTCCCGACGAGAGGATTCCATTTTTGGGATCAATTTCAGTATAAGTGGTTTCTGGTTTGAGTTATTTCCAGTTGAATGAAATAGGGGCCGGGAAGATATTTTGAAAATATCTATTTTGTTCAATCTGGTGATTCATAGTTTGTTTGAGCAGAGGATAGGTGCTTTCAGGAGGGAATGATGCAGATCAGATTTTCAGTTCTGAGCAATGATTCATTAGCAGGAGGTTTAGAGGATAACAAGTGTCAGTTTGTGGATGAATTTTGAGTTTTCTCCTCTCCTTCTTATTCTGATTTGAATTCTTTGTAAAAGGTTCCAATCTTTTTGCATGAGCAGAGCTCTGTAAGTTTGAGTTCCAACTAATGCAAGTTCTAGTTAAGTTTAGTGTTCTAGTTTTTTGAGTATTTTGGCATTTTGAATGTATTGAAGCAATGCTTATATAATAAAATACACCCGAAGTCTCTTTGCAAGGACTTGATGTCTCTGTATGTTTTCTGGAATTCTTATGAGCTAGATTTGTAAGGCATTTCTGGTTTGCCGTCTATAAGGTAGACTGTGATATTATTCTTCAGTTTCCTTCAAGGAAGGAGTAAATCTTGTTGGATAGTTTCTGAGAATGTCAAGGATATATGGATTTGATGATCATGTGTTTGTAATGATAAAAATAGTATGTAAGGCATGTTACTGGTTTCAGATGTGTTGAGTTGTAAATCTTTGTGAATGTCTGTTCAATTTGACTCCATACCCAATGGATTAGGCACTTGTCTTTTTCCAGAATTGCATCCAAACCAATTCAAATCACTTTTCCCTTTCATGTTTAAGAGAAAAAATGTCTATAAGTTGCATTGAATAGTGCAAGCACCTTTAGTGATTCTTTGAAGAGATGAATCAAATAGGTTAGCCTGCCTGAGTTTTAAGCTCGAAGAGAAGAAGGGTGAATACCCTTGTCACTTTTGCCATTTTTCTGCAATGATTGTTTGCTTTTGTTAACATCATGGATTGGCTTTCTAAGCTCTGCATCAGTTGCAGCAAAATACATTAGCAGATCATTGTGAGAACCCCTAATCCACTGGAAGGATTTCATTGTGAAGCAGTGAGTCTAAAGATAGGTACACCCGCCTAGCTTTGTGGAGCCCGAAGTAGAAGAAGGACTTGGTCCTTATCAATTAGCCTTTTCCCTGTAAGAATCTGGAATTGGGAACATGAGAGTCAAGCTTAATAGCTATATTGGCAATTCTACATGAAAAAGAGCTAACAGAATGGCGACTCTGCTGGGGATTGAATAAGGTCACCATTAAGTGTATCCCAGAGTCTTGCTGGTTTTCAGTTTGGGAAAAGAGTCTTCAAAGTTTAAAATTCTAAAAATCTTTTTTAGATTAGTTTACCTGGATTTGTTGTTGTGAAAGTTTAAATATATGCGGCTCTGTTGTTGTATGAAGTGCCCAGAATCTTGACATTTTCAAAGAAGATCAGTAAAGAAAATTTAATTCCTCTAAAGAGAGGTGGCGACTCTGTGTCACAAATGAACCCAAAGTTTGAAGGTGTTCTTCAGATTTCAAATAAAAAAGTGAAGCTACAGCAGCAGCAAAATTTTTTTCCAAGTATTTTCCCATTTTTTTATGGTATCTTATAAGATCCTTATTCGGTGAAGAAGTCACCAAGCTAAGGAGTATTGGTAAGTTTGGTGTATGCTTCTCTATTTGAAAAGTTTGGTTGAAAATCCATGGTGAGAAGTATATGTATTTGAAGTTTTGTCTGCATAAGATGTTGAGTAAGAAGAAAATGTCATGTCATAGTAGTCTTTCAGCTGAGATGGAATATGCTTTAGATGAAGAAGTTATCGCTGAATCTGAGGAATTGTTGTCAAGTTTGAGACAATAAATTGTAGAGAATACTATCATGTTTCTGAGAACAAGAATAGGTAGAAGGAAAGATGAATTAGTCATGTTGTTCTATGATAAATTTTTAGTAGCTTTGAGACAAGTAGAGATTTATGATCTATTCAGAGAACCCTATTTAATGGACTTATTTGTAGAGCTATGTATGCCTAAATCAGTCGATCAGTATGCAACATTTAGAGAAAAACATTTTGCACACATTATAGAATGTCTTTCAGAAATTGAAAAGGCCAAATCTGAAAATAAATGTGAAGAGTATTGAGATGAAATGTATAAAAATGATGCATATAGTTCAGATTTGTATGATGAGTGCAGTGATGCTGATATTGACAATGATATAGATCAAAATGAAGGAGATAAATCTGATAGTGATTTCTATGATTCAGTGCATAGTGATGATTCTCAATCCGGGAATGAATGTAGTTCAAAAAATGAGTATTCGGTTGGAGACTGTGAAAGCATCACTAGTTGTTTTTCCAAAGATGAACATATTGATAATTGTGGTGTTGATGCTCATGATCTAATTTCATTTTCAGATTTTGATTCTTTTTCCTTTGATCAGATTTTTTGTAACAGTGGGTCTAATAATGTATTCAGTAGCTTTTCTAATGCATTGTTTGATAAAGATATGGATTCTAATCAGCCGGCCTTGTGCAAAAACTTCTATGATCAATAGTTCCATTTAGTGTGTAATCCATTGTTTGAAGATAATGTTCAACAATCAGACTATGATGGAGCTGAAACAGTTCAAGAAATAGTTGATTCCAAGGGATATGAATCAGATTCTCAAATTTCATCTCAGCCGGATGAGAAAGAAGTTATCTACTATGAGCCTCATGATATTTCAAAATATGTGCAGCAGTGTGAGTATGAGACTTTTGCTTTTAATTTGCAATCATGTTTTGAAGATAAGGATGCATCTAAAGATTGCAATCAACAGGCAAGTCTTTTTCCACTTTGTAAAAATCAGTCTAGTGTTCGATTGCCCGGTGCGGTAAATCATGACTATGTTTCTTTTTTGCAAAGTGATGACATTGGCAAGTGTAGTAAGCATATGTGTGTAGAAGATGAGAATGAATAGTTAGTGTTTGACACTCACATACTTGATAGATTTCAAAATGTTGATAATCATATGTCTTTTGATTTGCCAATGGAAGGTTTTTATCCATTTGACCATGCAGATGAAAATAAGGATAGTAGTTTGATTCCAGAACATGGGGATGACAACCAAGTTTTTGATAAAGGTAAAGGCTGACGCTTGTTGGGAGCCTTTTGTAGTTCAATTGTGAATGTTTGTACATTTGTATAGTTGCTTTCCTTTCAGCAGTAGTGTAGTTTCTTTCAATAAAGGAGCCTTAGAACCGAATAATGGATTGGAGGGATAAGATGAGAAGCTATTTTTTTGGGGTGGTCTGCTCTTCCAGAAGATTCTGGTATTCTTGTGCTAAAATTGCATTCAACCATCCCCAGATAGAGCCACTCTTAGTCCATTTTCTAGTCAATGCAAAATCCTATGAAAATGGCCTCTTCCCTACTAATTTTGAAGTTGTCCCTCTTTGTTGCAAGCTTGTTTTAATGTGCGAAGAAAATCCATAATGTTTCATGGTTTGTGCTCTTAGCCCCGTGCTCTTTAATGTATCACCTTGCTCTAGTTCAGATTGCATCTCCAAATTCATAAAACCCAGGGAGATATTCAAGTTTCAAGGTTTGCAGGAAATAATCTCAAAATATGCCTTAGTGTCAAAAACCCACAATGTTTTTGAAAACCCATGATGTTTTCGGTCTCCCTACTACCTTTTGGTCTGCATGAAAACCCCAGATGTTTTCGATCTCTCACCGAAAACTCTATGTGTTTTCGACCTCACACTTTTTCCTCTTTATCAGCGTTTCCTATCTGCGCAACTGTGACCTATTGGAGGGCCCGCTTGATGGGAACTCTTTTGTGCGCTGGTGGGCCCCATATTTTGGATGAAGGAGCTGTGAAAGTTTTTAAAAATGGAAAAAAAATGTCCCACATTGATTTGAAAATAGGCCTTCAAGATGAATGTAACCAAATCCACGCCCAATGAAAGTAAGTTGAAGCAGAGGAGGCTCTGCCCATGCATCCTCCTGCCACTCGCCTTGGTTTCCATGCCCGCGCCCAGGAAAGAAATTTTGTGACAGAGAGAAGGTTTCAAAGAATGGACACATGTCAAGAGGTTGCATGATCACAAGGAGGAACTTTAGCCCTTGCGATCATGCGACAGGATGACATGTGGTAGCCCGATGGGGTGGCGAGGAGGCTCTCGGTGGGCCCCTTGACTGGAGGAAATGTAGTGTGCGGTGGGCCCTAGATTTTGAATGAAAATATACTAATCTAAGGGTGGTTGCGTGATCTAATGGGCCATTTTTGTCCCATGCAATCATGCGACAAGGTGACACGTGTCAAGTGCTCGCGCATTCGCGGGATGAGGCTGGCAGTCAAGCAAACTTCACGCGATTCAGAGGTAGAGGTCTACTAATTGCCAGTCGCGAAGTTGCTAAATGCTAGCGGTTAGGGGCTGGGCATTCCATGAATTGGAGATAACTCACTCGCTAGTACACTAGATAGATCACGGTTTAGGCCAAGAATTCCACGATTCAAAGATGGAGTGGTCGCATGATCGCAAGAGCCAAATTCAGCCCTTGCGAACATGCGACAGGTTGACATGTGGCATCCAACTAGCGGATGAGTTGGTAGGTGAGGTGGCAAGCCGACCAATCCATGCTTGCCATGTGTCAAGTGGGTCCCATCGTATTTTGGAGGTTCATGAAGTGCCCCAAGATTTGTGCTGTAATCTAAGGGTGGTCGCATGATCTCATGGGCCAGTTTCAGCCCATGCGATCATGCGCCAAGCTACCATGTGGCCCTCCGGTGAGGTGGAAATAGGTTGTTTTTCAATGTGCCCAGTCAGAGACATGACCCAATGAGAGCTTGACAAGTGGCACTCCCAGGTGCATACTGTGGGTCCCACAGTTTGAAGAGGAAATGTGATCTAAAAGGATTAAAGAATTCAGAATTGAGGACTCACGTGACATTTCAAGGCCATGAAAATCAAAGTTAAAAGTGTTAATTCCTATAGTTGAGAGTATAGTGAATTAAATCAAAAACTTAAATGTAGACCTTGGAAACGAATTTGGCTGCCCGAGGCTTCATTTTTGGGCCAAGTATGAAGTGTTATATACTATCGGAAAGGTCCCGACAAGAGGATTCCATTTTTGGGATCAATTTTAGTATAAGTGGTTTCTGGTTTGAGTTATTTCTAGTTGAATGATACAGGGGCTGGGAAGATATTTTGAAAATATCTATTTTGTTCAATCCGGTGATTCATAGTTTGTTTGAGCAGAGGACATGTGCTTTCAGGAGGGAATGATGCAGATCAGATTTTCAGTTCTGAGTAATGATTCATCAGCAGGAGGTTTAGAGGATAACAAGTGTCAGTTTGTGGATGAATTTTGAGTTTTCTCCTCTCCTTATTCTGATTTGAATTCTTTGTAAAAGGTTCCAATCTTTTTGCATGAGCAGAGCTCTGTAAGTTTGAGTTCCAACTAATGCAAGTTCTAGTTAAGTTTAGTGTTCTAGTTTTTTGAGTATTTTGGCATTTTGAATGTATTGAAGCAATGTTTATATAATAAAATACACCCGAAGTCTCTTTGCAAGGACTTGATGTCTCTGTATGTTTTCTGGAATTCTTATGAGCTAGATTTGTAAGGCATTTCTGGTTTGTCATCTATAAGGTAGATTGTGATATTATTCTTCAGTTTCCTTCAAGGAAGGAGTAAATCTTGTTGGATAGTTTCTGAGAATGTCAAGGATATATGGATTTGATGAACATGTGTTTGTAATGATAAAAGTAGTATGTAAGGCATGTTACTGGTTTCAGATGTGTTGAGTTGTAAATCTTTGTGAATGTCTGTTCAATTTGACTCCATACCCAATGGATTAAGCACTGGCCTTTTTCCAGAATTGCATCCAAACCAATTCAAATCACTTTTCCCTTTCATGTTTAAGAGCAAAAATGTCTATAAGTTGCATTGAATAATGCAAGTACCTTTAGTGATTCTTTGAAGAGATGAATCAGATAGGTTAGCTTGCCTGAGTTTTAAGCTCGAAGAGAAGAAGGGTGAATACCCTTGTCACTTTTGCCATTTTTCTGCAATGGTTGTTTTCTTTTTTTAACATCATGGATTGGCTTTCTAAGCTCTGCATCAGTTGCAGCAAAAGACATTAGCAAATTATTGTGAGAACCCCTAATCCACTGCAAGGATTTCATTGTGAAGCAGTGAGTCTGAAGATAGGTACACCCACCTGGGTTTGTGGAGCCCGAAGTAGAAGAAGGACTTGGTCCTTATCAATTAGCCTTTTCCCTGTAAGAATCCAGAATTGGGAATATGAGAGTCAAGCTTAATACCTATATTAGCGATTCTAAATGAAAAAGAGCTAACACAAGGTTTATAGTATTTTGAATTTTGAGATGGTTCAGATGCCTTTTGTTCAGAAGCTTTTATGGCTTGAGTGCCCATGGTAAGATTGAATGTGGGTGCCTTTGATGGAGCACTGATATGATCCACAACACCATCTGTTACAACATTCTTGTTCTTGTTCCAAAATTTGTTTTTATCTTTGTTGTTGTTGGAACTAGAACCAAATTCATACTTGCTATCCTTGTTAATGGATATGGCTCCCTTTCAAGAAAGCACATTTTCAATCTTTATGGTATTTTCTACCATTTTCTCAAAGGAAGTATGATTTTGCATTTGCAGATGATAATTGAGTTCCGAAATCAAATTGTCGATGAAGATTTTGAGTTTTTCAGTTTCCGGAATGGATCTAGCATAAAGCAAGATTTCAAGAAAGTCAGGAATGGTTCTCCTATTTTCTATTTTAGATTGTAGATATCGATCATGGTGACCGGATGTTGAATATTGTAGGTGTTGTGTTGATAGAATAGTTTGATTAACTCCTCAAAAGTTTTGATTGTGGGAGGCATTTTAGAGAACCAATGAATGGGTGACCCTCCCAGAGATTAGGGGAAAAGATGAATTAGATAAGTTGGTTCATGCATAAACTCCATAGATTGAGTACAAAATTCCTTGACGTGATCTTGAGGATCAGAGTTTCCATCATACTTATCATATTTAGGGATCTCCACTTTCTTTGGAAATGGTGGCATGTACAAGTTTTTATCAAACGGAAAGGGGCATAGAGCCTCCATAGAAAATTCCTTGGGTTCTTTCTCTTTTTCCATCTTGATCAGTTTAACTTGCATAGCATGCATCTATTTCATCATAGCCGAGATAGGAGTTTCTTCCTTTGGAATAATGATATCTTCAGCATTAAAGGTGTGAGGAAGTCTAGCTCCTTGTCTTGCCAATTCCAAGAAGTATATCTCCTTCTCTTCTTGCAAGATATGTTTCATCATTCTTTGAAAGTGCTCATCATTTCTATATCATTTTATTTTAGAAGGAGTTGGTTCAGGATCTTCATGAGTAGATTGATGACCTTGGGATCCTTGGTTTCCTCCTTGAGACATTATGTTGCTGTGAGGACTACCAAGGATTGATTGATGTGGAGTTATTTGATTACCTCCGTGAATAGACACAAGAGGGGTGACATAACCACCTTTTAAGAAGAGATTTCCAAGAGCATCTTCTAAAAATTTGTTTGTGTCGTAAGGTTGATGAAATGTCTGAGTAATCACAGAAGATGCTACTGAAGAGGGTTTGGGTTGTTCTCTTTGTTTTCTTTGTGACGAAGCTCTAGTTTCCACCATTAACCTCTGGTGAAACAAAAGAGTAAGATGAAGACAACTAAAAGATGAATTGATTCAAGAAAATCAAATGACACAACCTTGTCAAGATTGATTTGGATGAAAATGAAGGATACTATGCCCTAGTTGTATGGGTAGACACCTAAAAGATGGTGGACATGAGCTCGCAACACTTAGACATTTTTGACAAAGATTGAATTGAAGATGATTGACAAGGTTTTTGACACAAGATGAAAAAAGATTCAAATTGATAGATCAGAAGGCTGGATCAAACTCAAGAGACCTGTTGGGACTAAAAACACAACATGGGTTTTTGAGTACCATGTTAAATTTTCATAGTTTGAAGCCCTTTAAATGCTTTTCATGCATATGTACCTGACTGTCATTTTGAAGCCTATGAGGTGTTCCAGGTGTTTAACACACTCCATTCAGTAGATGCATGCATTCTCTGATGTTATTTTGTCATCCCGAATCATTCGGTAAAGTCCCATTTTGAGCAAGTGTCAAGTTGCACAATTTTGCCCAAGTGTCAAATAGAGTACAGTAGCCCAGTTTGCCTTTGAATATCTTGTGTCCAGAAATGTTTCATGACCCGCCACTTTGAGGATGTTTATTATGAATATCAAAGAACCTATTTTCCAATTTTCAAGTCTTTTCGAATCTGTTTGATTAGGTTTCGAATCTCTCAAAGGCGGTAGTTTGTTGTTGTCATGCATTTGTGTAATGGTTCAAAATTCTGGATGTCCCTGTTTGATCAGTCATTTCTTTGACCCATTTGACCCTACTAAGAAAATTCCTTTTGCATCATATTCCAAGGGTCAAAAAATTCCTATGTTTCAATTTTGAGGTCATGATGAATCCGTTTGCTCAGTTTGCATATGCGATTCCAAATACAACTTCTGTTATTTTTCAAGTTGTGAATTGTGCAGATTGATCTGTACCCCTGTTCATAATGTTATAACTTTTGATCCATGATTGATGAGCCTGAGAAAGTTGTACCACTATGTTCTATTCTAAAAATAATACAAGTATGCCAAGTTAGAAATCTTGATGAATCTTTTAGCATACTTTCCCAGGGCCATTCTGTATGCACAAATTATTGTTTTAGTATGTTTCCCAGTTTGCAATTCTAAGAGCCTATCTTTGCTTGATTGCCAAATGCACCCTGTTATTCGTCATGAGCCCTAATTGTGGAACTATACTCTCTATACAAAAAAGAATCAATTCCCCTATTTTTAGATCTTGATGTCATTTTTAGACTAGTTTTCAAAGCCAATTCCAAATCAGACTTCTATGTTTTTCACTGTTTTATATCCTGATTTTTACTAACGAGCTGATTTTGCTTATTAATTACAACTAGCCATTTGATCATTTTGGAAAATTGGTTATGGATTCATTTTCCTTGTATAAGGGAGAGTCAATGCCTGTGATTCTAGTTCCTGAAAGTTTCACTGGGTCAGTTTTCAAGGCCAGTTCCGGAGGCAATTTTAGTAATTCTCGCAGTGCGCACAGATAAACGTTTCAAAGTGGCTATGTTTGGTTATGAATATCGTTTGGCTCAAATTTTTTTGGGTGATCTCCTTTGGTGAGTGTGATAACATGTTGGAAGTGAATGAGAGCTTTGGATGGTGTGTTCTTGTCAGGCCTTTCAGTCAGTTTTTAAGGCCGCTTTCAGGAGCCAGTCAATGCTATTCAACAGTTTTATAAAGGATGTAAAAATGAATTATGTGATCAATTTTTCGATGCACTATGGTTCTAATTTCAGTTGATTGATTGCCTCTTGGTGTTATGGAAGAATATGTGTATGAAATGTTTTGCACAAGAAATTATGAATGCCTACTATTGAAGCTTCTTTTTGAAAGTGCTGATAAACAATGTCGGAAGGAGGTGAGTAATAAGAAATATATTTTGACTGAAATTGTACATGATGAAAGGTCACAAGTGTTGTTGGTGGGCTTTCGTGCATTTTGTAATCATGCCCAAGTTGAAGTCAAGGATGGGGTTCATGTGTTATGGTTGATGATGACTCTCATTCACAAACAGTGAAGCTCTTTTCAACTGTGGGTGGATTGTTGAGATAGATGGAAGTGGCAGGATAGGTTGGTCCATCACCATGACCAATATTTCCTCCATGACCATGAAAAGATGAAACTCCAATCTGAATTCCTTTGTAAATAATTACCACATCTTCCAATACTTTATATAATTCCCAGGTCATAGTAAAATGCCCAACATCTTTGCTTGAGTCGGGGTAATCAACCATGACTTGCAAACAAAATTTTATGTTCATCAAACCAGGATGCCAACATTGTGAAACTATAATTTGTTATTATTCAAATTACCTATTGTGCCCATTATGATTTGCAATTTTGTGATCTCGGTACCAATCTTTTGATAATAACTTCTAAGTTATTGTCTAGCTCCTCTCAAGTCCTTCATAGTTTCAAATAGATACACAACATGCAAGCTATCAAGTGAGAATTAGTAATCATATGTGTGTGCCTATGCAAGAGAGTATAGAAGGCCTCACAATGTTCTAGAGGCTTATGCAAATAATGGAAGGTGGTTTCCATTTGTTCAAAGACATGTCACTGGTGGGAAGTACTGCACGTTGCTTTTAATGTCTGGTGTGAGTTGGAGAAGTAAGAGAAGGTTGCATTTTGTTTGAGATAGGAGGCCAACACTTGTCTGGAAAAGGAGGCTCACAAAGAATGGGAGATTGGAGCAAAGAATGGAGGCATGCCCAACCCAAGGGGCATTTACACAAGTGTCCAAGGGGCTCAATGTAAAGAAAGCAAAGAAGCCACATGCTATGTTTGAGCTCACGTGAAGGGGCTGTATATTAATTTGAAATGAGCCAGTGCAAGACTAACAGAGGCCTCACTAGAGGAACAAGGAAATGTGCATGCCAGAATTACATTGAGGTGGGGTGCGTACGAAGATGGCATGCATAAATTTGGAGGAGGCTTACTCACTAGTTTGCATGAGAAACTATCAAACATAAGAGGATATTAGGCATGTGATTCAATACCCAATAAAATGAAGACTAGGTAGCGCATGAAGCATGTTTGATCATCCAATGCGGAGAGTTTCAGAAGGGGAGGCATGCCCCATATCAAAGCATGCCCCAGTTAGAATGGCCTACCTTCATGTGTTTGGTAAGGGGGCACATTGTGTTTCAAAGAGGTTTGGAAGTGCCAATGCACAAGCCCTAGGAGCTAGCGTAAACAAGGTGTGGCTCACGTAGCTTGTGTGAGGGAATCCACACAGTCAAGAGGATTTCTTTGGTTTCGAGGGTTGAGTGCCCGGTGTGAGTGAAATGACAGACCATGCAAACAAATGGAGATCCAGTGCCAAATACAAAGAGGGGCTCATGTTTGGAGGTGGGTTGCTAGTGTGGAATACCAGCATGAGTTAGCAGAGACTCATGTTATTTCAATAAGATTCCATGCAAATTGAAAGGGGGGATGCATTGCATATGTGTTGGAGACCCGCATTTTGTAATGGTGCCTCACACAAAACACAAGGGAAAAGACCTTGCATAAGTTAATGGAGGCTACCGGTTTAATGAGAACCCATGCAATAAGAAGAGTGGTGCCAGCACATGGTTTGAAGGAGCTGCCATTTTAAAATGAAGGCCCACATGAGTATGTAACCAGGCACCTGTAGGTCTAAAAATGCATTAACTGGTATATCCCACATGCAGCACAGGTTGGGTTTTTATAATGTTTAAATACAAGTCTACTCCAGTGTATTGTAAATAAGAGAGCAGAGGTTCTTGGTGGGCCCTTAGTTGGGGGTCTTAGTGTGTGGTAGGCCCTAGTATTTTGAAAGGAGGTGCAAAGAGGTCTTTAAAAACTAAAAACCATATATTCCACATTGATGCCGCAAATGAGCTTCAAAGTGTTTATAACCAATAACACAAATAATGAAGGTAGATCAAATGGAGGAGGCTCTGCTCACGTGATAGCCTATGTTGGCACCTCAATTTCTATGCCCGTGCCTAGGAAGAAATAATTTTATAGAGCGACAGAGGTGAGGTGGTAGAGGTGACATGTGGCATGAAGTCGTGAGTTCGTTGGATGAAGTTGGCGGTTAGGAGATGACCGTGCGACTCAGCAAGTGGTTAGTTAACCGCTAGTCACTGAGTCACCAGATAGCTGGGGGTCAAGTTGATTCACTCTGAGATTCCAAGAACACTCATTCGCCAGTTCTCTAAGTCTGTGATAGTTAAGTGAAATCATTTAGAGAATTGGAGAATGGGTTCAGTCGCCCATTCTCTAGATGTTAACCCTAGTCAAGAATTTATTCGGAGAATTGGAGAATGGAGCTTTCACCGAATCACTAGTGTTAACCATGGATAGCCAAATGATTTAGAGACCTAGAGAATGCATGTGGTTGCTAGTTGTCTAAGTGAGGGTGGTCAACCTGAGGTCAAGTCCGAGCACTCAATCAGATGATGACACTTGGTGGATTCTGGTGTATTATGTGGGTATATGCAGAAAATAATATAAAATGGAAGATTTGAAGAGATTCAAAATTTGATATAGTCTAGACTATAGAGAAATATTCAAAAATTTAAATGGTCAAGCCTGTTCACGGAAAAATGTCCCGGAAATTCATTTTTTATTAGAACATGCAAGTGTTATATGTTTTTGAAAATGGGAAAGGATGAGGAATCTCATGGTGATGATGATTTTCAGTTTCAGTGAAGTGGATGAGAGTAGTTTGGGTTTGAAAATTGAGGATCAGAATCATAATCAAATTAGTTTGGAAATGATTGCAGTTAGTGGTTTAGTTTGATGAATCAGTTGCAGAGCAAAGTGTGGGAAGAGCTTGAAGATATTTTCATGTCTAAGATAGACAGTTGTCAATTGGTTTTGAACTGACTCTCATTTGCTATATCTCTAATTTTCTCTCATTTTGTAGGAGGTTGTTGAATTTTATGCTACAGAGTAGCTTCCAGGCTTCTGAGTCTTATATTTTTGTGTTCATGGTTTTGCAATGTACAGTTTCAGGTGAATTTTAATGAAAAAAATGGAATCCCTGTTCATTTCTTGTTGATGTCTTTGTGTATCTAGTTTGAATTCTTATGTATCAGTTTGTAAGGCATTTTGATGCACTGGATATAAGGTAGTTGTGATCTTTTTTTAAAGTTTCTTTCAAGGAGAGAGTCAATCTTGAGTACAAGTTCTGAGAATTTAAGGTTTATACATGAATTTGATGTCTAGGAATTGGAATGAGAAGAGTGATCTGTAAGGCATTTCACTTGGTTTCTTTGAGTTTGGAGTTATGTTTTTCTGGGAATGCATGTTTGTTTGACTCTATTGCCCAATAAACAAGGCACTGGTCTCTTGCTTGTCCTGCAGTTTCATCACCGAATCTTTAAATCAATCCATCTTTAATTTCATGTTTGAGAGCATTCATGTTTATATCTTGTGTTTCCTGAATGCGAGTGTTGTTAGTGATTCTTTGAAGAAATGAATCCATGGGTTAGCCTACCTGAGCTCAAAGCTCAAAGAGAAGGAGTTTATCCTTGTTGTCACATTGGCCATTTTCCTAGTTCTTAGCAAATCATACAGGTGGGATCCTGTATAAGACTGGTTGAGTTGAACTCCCATGTTTTATAAGTCTAAGAATTATCTACTGATTTTCATGTTTGCATAAAAGGTTTTAGTAAGTGTTTATGTATGCAGATTTAGTATGTTTTAGGTGTACCCGCCCGAGTGTGTGGAACTTGAAGTAGAAGGAGGATCAAATCCTCATCAATTAGTCTTTTCTTGCCCCTTAGTTTGCATGAACAAGTGGAATTGTGTAACTAGACAAAGATCCCCAGGTCTAGTTTTCATATTTCTCTTTTAGAGTTGAGGGATACAAGAAAAATAGCTAACAAGACCACTTTTGGAAAATGAGTTGGATTCTTCTGGTTTCTGCTTTGTTCTTGACACAATGAATTTTTTGATAGAATTTGGAAGTAGGTTGTAAAAATTGGATATCTGACAAATTCTGGAGTTTTCTGGCAACTTTTCAAATTTCTGATATGAGTTTCTCCAGGCTTGTACGAGTCTAGGTTGGCTTTGGCATGATAGTTGACAAAACTTGTATGACAATTGACACCAAGATTAGTTTTTGCTTGACTTTTGAGACAAAAATCGTACGACGATGTATAGGCTCTCGTATGACAATATAGGGGTTCTGGCATGACACTTCGGCAAAAATCGTATGACTTTCTGAGATTGCAGGATGACTTTTAACTCTAGAAAGGAATTTTGCTTTAGATTTACAATTTTTTAATTTTCAAAATCAATTTGTTTGTAAGATTTTTTGTCCAAGTTTGAAGATCTGTGTAATAGTTCATCTTGGGTTCGTTCATTTCAATAACCAAGTAGATACCAAGCACATAGAACAATAAGCAAGTGATTTCAAGCACGTTTGAAAACAATGAGCAAGGGACAAAGCAACCTTGCACATGAACAATCAAGTGACTTATTGTTCTAAGCCTAGGAATGCTACTTGTGTATGTTCTCAAAAGTTTTCCAATAACGCACATATTCCTAGAAAGTAAAAAATTTGGCCTCGCTAGGGTTTTTTTGCAACTTTTGTGATCTCAAGAGGGCGAACTCCAATCAAGGCATAGCAAGGTTTTGACACAGTCTGAGAATTTAATCAATCAGGAGTTGCTAGGGAGATCTGACAGCCCAACAAGAGACCACACTTGTGGAGAGATTTCTTCCAAAAAGACATTTATATAGTGGCTGCTGCTACCATAGTGAAAATGGCTATTACTGCTTGAGGTTCCATCTACGTGGTTGACCTAATAAAGGGAACATTCACTATGATTAAACCTCTCTAAAGGTGACTCACAAACTATACCACATGGGGACTTGGTCCAAATTCAAGGATTTGAGTTTTTGATACTACCCAAAAAGGGAGTAGAGCATAATCCTCTAGCCTTTTCACTTTTACCCAAACACAACAAACAGACACTAAGATTGAAATCACCTCACCAAGGCTTGGGATGTCAACAACAATGTCTATTGAGCTCTCTAAGTGGGACCAAGAGAGAATTTACTGATCAAAGTTGAGGACCAAACCAAGTAGAACGTGAGATAATCACAATATCCTCCCTACCTACATGGGGATCCATCGTCAAGAAGAGCTTTGCATGCAAAACAAGTAAATGAAACCCACTCTCTCAAGATCATCCACAAATAGTGTTCATAGGGCCTAATTACTATGTGTAACACATATGCAAAAAACAAATCTATGTTCATTTTAGAGCCCAAAACTGAAGTCTATTTTATCAAAGCAGGAAAGACACACAAGCTTGACACATGAGAGTTTGTTTTATATCCCAAATTGAAGTGTTATCAGATGCAACAAAATACCTGAGTTCCTTCGCAACACGCTTAGTAGATTTTACTTGTTTTGTAATTTTTACTACGCTTTTCCAATCAGAATCAGCAAGTACCAATCATAAATAGAGGATCTCAATTGTTAGGGTTAGCTGTTAGTCCAAATCCAAAAATCAAATCTGGAAAATTGCCTAAAAATTTGAAACGACAATTGAATTTTTGATGCCAAAACTCGTATGACAATTAGTTCTCTCCTGTATGACAATCCAATCATGATACAATAATGGGTCTATTCACACATGACAAAGAAGCCTCCAAATGACAATGTGTAAGAACAGGCACAAGTCTTGAAAATACCAACTGTCGTACGACAGTCAGGGGGTTTTGGCACGACACTCTGCCAAAACTCATATGAAAAATGTACAGACAGAAAGTAAAAATCATAGTTTTGATAGAAAATGACATAAAATTGATAGAAATTGTTAGCAATGAAATGGAAACCCATTTCAGGGCCCCACAGTGGGTGCCAAAAATGTGTGTGAAAATTGTACCTAGCTGTGGACACAACACTTCAGTAAAATATTAGAGGTTAGCAAAATCAAAATCTGCAATATAACTGAAACTAAGCTAACCAGGTGATTTACTACCTTCTAATAGGTGGGAGTATGATATTCTCAGATTCAGACCGAGATCAGTGACAATGCAACACCTAAATGAAGGATTTGAATGCAAATGAAAGAAATGAGATATGAATGCAAATTAATCTATTTTTTTGGATTTTGTATGCAATTAGGATGAAAAACTGATATGAATCTAATCTAGAATGTATGAAATTGATATGCATATTATTCTAACAATGCTATGAATTGATATGAAAAGGGATGCAAAGCTATGAAAAACAATGAAAGATCTCACAAAATCACCTATCGCAAGTGCTTGATTCTCCAAATGCAATTTCACCAGAGTAATTGTGCAAATTTGAGAGTTGTAATTGTGAAGAGCTGAGCCTTGATTTTATAGAAGTCCAGGGCTTGAGGATGCATTGAGAAAAGCCATAAATCACTCTTGATAAACTCAGGTTGATTTTTGAGTTAACAAGAAATCATAATTAATTAACTCATAAAATCATGCAAAATCATGCAAAAATAACTTTTTGACTCAAATAAGAAGTTTAGATCAGCTTTTAACTCAAAATAGATATTGAGTTTAGAAAGTTAACAACTTGAATTGATTTTCTGATTCAAAGTTTAACTGCTCTTTGAATGTGCATAGATAATCATGAATTAATTTAAAAATAAAGTGATTTATTCTCAACTTAACTGATTTTTAAATTAAAACAATTGATTTATGGGTTGATCAATTATTTAATCAAACTTTTACTCAAAACTATATTATTAAATATTGATAACTTGATTTAATTAATTAAATAAGAATTTAATCAATTATTCATAGGATATTTTGATTTATTGTCAAAATTAAATAATATAATTAGGAATAATTAGAATTAAATCTAATTAAATGATTAAGTGGTAGAATTAAATTAATTAATTAAATATTCAACATATTCAATTAATCAACTTTAGGATAAATGTGATTTATTGCCAAATAATATTTAATTAAAGATAATTAGAATAATTAGGAATATTCAAAGAATATTCCCCAATGTAGAATTAAGATAAAATCAATTAGGTTTTCGATGACTGATGTGCAGATGTGCCTTAGGTTAGGACTTTGATGTTTATTTCAATCAATTTGATGATGTAGGAGGTTAATGAACCTATAGCCCTTTTTTGGGGTATTACAACAACTAGGATGAAATCATTGTCAACAACATAAGATATGCCAAGTAAGGGAGGCACAATGTGATACATGTGTGTGTGAAAATTGTACCTGATCTGTAGACACAACACTCAGTAAAACATTAGAGGTTAGCAAAAATCAAAATCATGCAAAATTGAAATCTAATCTAATCAAGCGATTTACTGCCTTCTAGTAGGTGCGAGATTAATGTTCTCAGATTATTATCGAGATCAGTGACCTAGACGACACCTAAATGAAGGATTTGAATGCAATTGATCTAGATATGAGATTGAATGCAATTATTCTATTTTTTTGGATTTTTCTATGCAATAAGAATGATAAAAACTTGATATGAATCTATGCTATTGAAAACTGATATGCTATGCTAATCTAGAAATGATATGAAATATGAATCTAAATGAATGCAAAAAAAAATAAGATTGATCTCACAAAGATGTCGATTCGCAAGAGCTTTGATTCTTCAATTCCAATTCTCCAGCGTGATTGTGCAAAATATGAGATGATTTGTGAAGAGCTAAAGCCTTTAATTTATAGAAATCCAGGGCTTTGGAGGTGCATGGAAGAAAGCCATAAATCACTCAAATAACTCAGCTTGATTTTTGAGTTATCTGATAATAACAGATAATTAAGTCACAAAAACATGCAAAAGCTAAGCTTTAACTCAAAATAGAGTTTAGCTTTAATTGATAATTGATAGTTGTCTGCTTTTATGATTGTGCATGTTTTATTTATGAATTAATTTAATAATAAAGTGATTTATTTCCAACTCAACTGATTTTAAAAATAAAACAATTAATTTATGGGTTAATCAATTATTTAATCAAACTTTTATTAAAAACTATATTATTAAATAATGACAACTTGCTTTAATTAATTAAATAAGAATTTAATCAATTATTCATATGATATTAGATTTATTGTCAAAATTAAATAATATAATTAATAATAGATATAATTAAATTTAATTACACAATTAAGTGGCAAATATTAAATCTAATTAATTAAATATGCAAAATATTTAATTAATCAAATTTTAGGATAAATGTGATTTATTGCCAAATAATTATAAAATTAAAGATAATTATGATGATTAGGAATATTGCTAGGAATATTCCTTGATGCAGAATTTAAGATAATCAATTATGATTCGATGATGTTTAGATGTGCCTTAGGTTAGGACTTCGATGTTGATTTTGTTCGATTTGTAGATGTAGGAGATTAATGAACTTATAGCCCATTTTTTGGGTATTACAATACACTACCAACAAGATAGAACACATGCCTTAAACATTAACACTTCTACATACAATACAAAGATGCTCAATACAATCCATAATAGAACAACTAAAACAAGAGAAACTCCCTTATATGTTGTTAGCTAACCCGCTCTGATACCATGTTAAAGTTATACCCAGAAAATAAAGATAAACAACAATAAACAGTAGTAGAACAAAATAGGTACTAACGCAATGATCAGATTAACTTTTTATACCAACTAGGTAAAACATATTTTTATCATTAGGGTGTTATAACAACTTTTATCATTGAGTCTAGAGTCACTTGGGTCTCTATGGACTAGTTGTCTATTTTTGCGCACATCAACTTTTGGTCAACCCTTAGTCAAACCTAGGTCAAATCACATCAGTTTGCGTGTACTAGTATTTCATAATTTGTTTCAAACCCTTTTAAACTTAATTGTACATTTTTTGGAGAATGGCTGAATTTTGGGTCAACTTTGGTTGACTTTAGTCAACACCTTGATTTGCATGCCAGTCAAAGCATGTAACTTAGGGATCTCTATAAGATAGTCTGAGAGCTTATTAACATAGTTTGACTTTTGGTCAAACATGGTCAACCTTCTCTGGTTTGACCCTTGAGGTGTTTTTTGATGTAGAGCCATAATGGTGGACTTGATCTACAAGTTTGAGGGACCACACTGATGTTCTTCACACAAGACCAACTAGGCCTTCTCAAGGATCATCCTCTTTGATCCAATGCCAACTTCACCTAATCAGAGTGCACAACTAATTTCTAATGCCACCACCCTCTCTACACATTTTAAATACACTTCATATCCCTCAACCAATCATTATTTTCATCCACACAAATTTTCCAAGCAATAATCCTTCAACTGGGTGCTTAACTAGGCCTAATCCCTTAGTAGCCCTGCCAGACCAGTTTTCCTAGGATTTCACAGAATTTTCCCAAACCACTCAAAAATATAAAAACATATCTAGATACCCTTTTGGAAGTTACATTACATACTTCAAGGGTTCATGCTACTCCTTTGGTATAAGTACCCAAACATTTTTGGTGGTGCTATGTAATTAGCCCTCCTATAAGTCCTCCATTTACAAAGCAGGTACTAAGAGACCACATAACCAAACATTATAACCCCAAAAAAGAGTTGTAACACCATCCAAATCAATTTATTTTCACATTCAAAGGAGATTCCACTAAGTTCTACTCACCCAACGATCAAACCCTCCTTCCTAGGTGCATAAGCCTAGGGCTTTATAAAAAATGACCACTCCAATCACTTCCAGATCCTATCAATGGATATAACACCATTACATGGTCCTAACATGACATTATATGCCATAAAATATTTCCCTTATGTGGGTGGAATCTCCAAACCTTGACTGGTCCATACACCTTGCATCCCTCAATCAACATTCTTTAATAATGTGTGATCCATTTCTTCAATCCCTTGTCCATCCTTTCACACAAAAAATTATGGACACATATGGTACATATTATAGAGTCTCCCCAAATTCACATTAACCATATTAAGTGGGGGAGTCTCATGCTTTCATTGCACCTTTAAACTAAATTGCTGATTGCATAAACTCTGTCAAGGAACAATAATAAATTTGATTATTTTTCTTACTTCAAAACTCAAAAAAACTATTCAATAGAGCATGAAAATGATCAATAAACTAATCCATATTCAAAATAATGCATTCCCACTCAAGATTTCATCCAAATGATAATTTTTAACAATACAAAAAGGTGATTGTTCCCTTACGCCAGTGACTGTCAAGTTTGCATAGAATTTAAATTGTATTGATTCAAAACTTCTTAGATTTCTTCTCTTTGACATAAAACTCTAAATCAAACTCCCTACACACCACACACTCTCAAACTCACATATACACAAGGAAAATAGCCTTCAACCAATTGGTTACCCAATGCAACTTCCTGCCCAAACCGATAGTAACAATAAATGACTGTTATCTTTTAGTTTTTATGTTGTCAAGTTGACAACAAAGTTGTCAACTTGACAACTCTTGATATTTTTCCATTCATATTAAATTTCAAAGGCCCTTTAGGATTAAATCCTAATGCCTAATACTCTAAAACTTTAACTAAACCTCATAAACCCTCACATAAGCCTTTATAGGCCTATTTTGCCATTCTAGGCCATATTACATTTTTGGGCACTTATAGTGCATTTGACTCATTTAAAAGGCTCTAATGCCCACTTACAACATGTATGGACTTTATAGGTTATTAAACCATTTAACTTACCCTTGGATCCTCAAATGACCTCTAGGTACACTTTAACCCTCAAAATGCCACCAATTGCTTACAATGCTTTGTTCAAGATCATGTTACAAAATGATCAATATATAATAAAAAATGTTAGAATAAATGAGAGGGGGGTGAATCAGTTATCCATAGTCCCAATCTCAAAATGTATCACTTAAAACAAATTTAGCTAAATCTGCAGCTCGGTAAACAATAAATACTAAACTGTCTGTGACTTTACCGATTGCCAGTTAATTGCTCATAAAGATTACCAACCAAATCAGATATGCAACATGTAACGCATGATAGCCAAACAATCACCACATAAACACATAACACAAAATATTTAACGTGGAAACCCTGCAAAGGGAAAAACCACTTGGGACCGGTAACCCAAAATATTTTCACTCTTCTGAAGTGAGCTCGGTAAAGAGCCAAGCCTGTTAAAGGTTACAAAACACACTATAAGGTGTGACCTTGTTAGAGGATTTAACACTAACAATTATCATCCAACTAGTATTCACTATGGGCTTGACAGGATAATAATGTACATTCTATGAATGACATATAAGACTTTCAAGTCCACTTGATTAAGATATTTTATCTATTTACAATGGTTAAACTGAAAACAATATATGATCTGATTACAATAAAACTTGACTTTGTAGATGTTCAAATCTATTCTAAGTCCATACAAGTCCTCTGATCATTATTTTAATTTAGTTCATCAACATTCAATAACTTACTGTCCCTCGGTAAAAGCTCTCTAATGCTCGGTTAACTCTGCAGTTCAGTTCTTCTTCAACTAGTTTGATCAGGAAAGCATGAAGCAATGTTCACATGATATCTTTGTAGTCTCCTTCCTCTGGCATCCATTTCAAAATGAAATCAATGTCTCTGAAATAGACAAGTAAACCGTTTTCTTTTCATGCATCAGATTTTGTTGCTTAATCTCCTTCATTGATTTTGCCGCTTAAACCTTCCTCGACTGATGTGTCAGTAACATGTTTTGTTTCTATCCTTTAGATCTTCTTCAAATTTTGTTAGCCGCTGATCTCATAACAAACTTTATCTTCCACCTCGAAATCATACACTTTACAGCTCATCAATTTCTATTGGCTAAACAAATCATTTAGTTCTTTTGTCCATACTCAGTTGAAAAAGAAATGTGTCGGTGAACACAAGCTCGGTTGATACTATCACTCAGCATACACTACACTGGCTCGGTGTATACTAGAATGCTTCATTAACCGACCACACTGCTTTGTAACATTTTGCTTCCCATTTCATAACAGATTAATGCAACATAATCAAGTCAACAATATGAAGTCATAGACTCATCAATAAGTTACCAAGAGTATTCCTTATCCTCATCTATCATATCCATCTTCCTCCATGTAGATATCTCAGTTCTTTATCCTTTCTCTCCTCTTTACAGATGTTTAGATATTTGCAACTAACATGATAAGTATTGTCAAAACTAGTTGACATTAATGACAACATAAAAAATGATTTAATTATCTCACATATCCATTCAGTGCTCGATGATCTCTAATCACTTGAACCTCATCAATCAGGTTCTCAATCAGTTCTAGTTCATCAATCTCTCCCTTTGGCATTGATGGCAACTCAAGAAATATGAAATATACCATACACATACCAAACATGTATTCTACAACTATGTAATAAATACTGTAAGCTCTCCCTAGCTTAATATGTTTAATCACTACGTTACATGATAGGATTACATCCAATGCTGTCCATGTAGACTTTCTTCTATGGATTTTATCTTTGTAGTTCTCAGATTATTTTGTTCAATACTCTCCCTAACTTCTTCAGTTTATCTTTCCTTTCAGCTCTTCCTTTTGACAATAGTCTTTGTCTGATATTTCATCTCTCCCTTTGACAACAATGCAAAAGAAACACATAAACATATAGCTCTATAGTAGCTAAGAAACTCAATGTTGTTCGGTGCATACATTGTATCTAGATGTATACTGATATGTAGCTGTTCCTAAGATCTTTTACAACCTTAGACAGAATCCAAAGTGTGAACTATGCCTCATCAACATGAATGATCTTCTGATAAGATTAGGTTGACACAACCTCCATATCACATTAGTGACTGATAGACAGGGGATGAACCCCAAGTCTAGTCCTCAAGTATTCAAAAGTTTCCTTCGGTAGAGGCTTGGTAAATATGTCAGCAAGTTGCTCTTTTGATGTAACATATTCCAATTTAACTTGCTTCTTCTATACTTGTTCTCTTAAGTAGTGATACTTAATAGAGATGTGCTTGGTCTTTGGGTGCATTATAGGATTCTTAGAAATGTTTATTACACTTGTGTTGTCACAGTATATAATCACCAGCTTAGTGATTACCTCGTTCATCCCTTCCAACACTTGCTTGATGTAGGCAATGTTTGAACAGTTTCTAGTAGCAGCAACATACTCTGCTTCGGCAGTACACTAAGAAATACAAGGTTGTTTCTTACTTGTCCAAGTAACAAGTTTTTTACCAAAGAAAAATGCTTCTCTGGTGGTACTCTTTCTGTCATCTATATTTCCAGCCCAATCTGCGTCAATGTAGACTCTTAGTTCAAACTTCCCTTAGGATACCATAATCCATAGTCCTCAATTTTCTTCAAGTATCTTAAGATTCTTTTTATAGCAACCATGTGTGACTCCTTAGGATTTGCAAAAAATATAGCAACTATCCCCACATCATGTGCAATGTCTGGTCTACTATGTACTATATACATCAATTTACCAATCATTGATTGGTACAATGTTTGGTTTACCTCTATAGTTTCATTATCTTTAGTCAGTTTGTAGCCTGTGACCATCAGTGTTCCAATTGGTTTAGAATCTTCCAAGCCAAATATTCTTAGTACATCCTTTATGTACTTGGATTATGTGATGAATATTCCATCATTCTGCTAAATAACCTGCAAGCCTAGAAAGAACTTAATCTCTCCAAACATAGACATTTAAAATTCTTTTCTCATCTCATCAGCAAATGATTTACAAATATGATCTTGTCCTCCAAAAATAATATCATCCATAAATATTTCAGCAATCAAAATAGTGTCATCAGACTCACCTTTCATATACAAATTGCTGTTCTCACTAGTTCTAGTAAAACCAATATTTAACAAATAAGTATGCAACCTTTCATACTAGGCTCTGGGTGCTTGCTTTAAACCATATAAAGCTTTGTGTAGTCTACATACCATATCTTTCTTTTCTAGATCAACAAACCCTTCTGGCTATTCTATGTAGACCTCCTCTTCTAGTATCCCATTCAGAAAAGTAGACTTAACATCCATTTGATAGACTTTAAACTTCTTATGTGCTGCATAGGCTAGTAACATATGAACTCCTTCTAGTCTAGCAATAGGTGCAAAGGTTTCACCATAATCTATTCCTTCCTCTGGTGCATACCCCTTGCAAACTAGTCTAGCTTTATTCCTTGTAACCTCTCCATTTTCATTCAGCTTATTTCTAAAAATCCATTTAGTACCGATAACATTCTTATCCTTTGGTCTAGGTACTAAGGTCCATGTCTTGTTTTTCTCTATCTGTTCTATCTCTTCATTCATTGCATTTACCCATTCTTCATTCTCCAATGCAACCTTAACATTGTTTGGTTCAAACTCACAAACTAAGCATGTACCTTGTCTTAATTTACTTCTTGTCATCATGCCAGCTTGCTTGTTGCCAATAATTTAGTTCTCAAGATGATGTCTTCTAACAAATCTTTTTAGCACTTGATCTCTTCTTTGTTGTTCATCCTATTCAGGTTCATTCTCTTGCTCGATAGCTCCTTCCTGATCGTCAGTTTCTTTTTTCTATTCCTCGGTGTTGTTTTCCTAATGCTTGATTGACATAGTCTACGGCTTTGATAGGTGCTCTGGATATTCAATGTAAGTGAATCTACCATAGTCTTCCAGTTCCCTAGTGCTTTCTTCACCATTCTTAGTATCAAATTCATCAACCCTGACATTAGTACTTTCAATCATTTTATTAGTAACTTTATTTAGACACTTGTAAGCTTTTCTTTTAGTGGAATATCCAAGAAATATCCCTTCATCCCCTTTAGAGTCAAACTTTCCATTTCTTTAATCTTTAAGAATAAAACATTTGCTACCAAAAATTCTAAAGTAACTTATAGTCAGTTTGTGACCAAACCATAACTCATAGGGTGTTTTGTTTGTGTCCTTCAATTGTCCTTGGTTTAGAACATATACAACTATACTGATTGCTTCTCTCCAATATGTCTGAACCACATTCTTTTCTATCATCAGTATCCTTGCACAATCAACAATTGATCTATTCCTCCTTTCAACAATCCCATTTTCCTGAGGTGTCCTCGGTGCTGAAACCTGTCTTTTTATACCATGCTCATTACAATAGTTAGTAAATTCATCAGAAATAAATTCACCACCTCTGTTAGATCTTAAGCATTTTAGTTCCTTCCTAGTTTCTTTCACTAATTTTTCTTTATACCATTAAAACATCTTAAATGCCTCAGATTTTTCTTTTAAGAACATTACAGTCATCAATCTAGTGTAATCATCAACAAACAAAATGAAATATCTATCTCCATAGTAGCTTTGTGTTCTCATGGGACCACATAGGTCAGTGTGAACTAGCTTCAAAATTCTCTTTGTTGAATAGCCTTTACTCTTAAAACTAGATTTTGTCATCTTATCTTTCTGACATTGATGACACATTACATGATCCAGCTTAGCTAGGCTAGGTAGACCTCTAACCTTTTTATTTTTACTTATCTTGATCATGTTATCAAAGTTTACATGACAACCTTTTATGCCACAACCATGCATCCTCATTTTTCATCATTAAATAGGAAGACTCAACATTGTTAAGATAAAACAAGTTATCTTTGGTTTGTGCTCCTATTCCAACAAGATTTCCTCCATCATCAAATATCTTTACCTTCTTGCTCTCAAAAGCTACTTGGTGACCTAAGTTGTTAAGTGGTGCCTTACTTAGCAGATTGTAATTTAGTACTTCTACCCAATAAGCATTATCACATCTTATTTTATCATTTATAAGTAAAGATCCTTTTCCTCTAACTATACATGGTGTATCATTACCCATTTTTACAGATCCTCCATTATATTGCTCTAGATGATCAAATTTTTCTTCATCACCAGTCATGTGATGTGTACAGCCACTATCTATGATCCATGTATCATTTTTATTAACCTTAGAAATGAGTGCTATCTCTACATACCTTTCTTCTTCCTCAAAATCATCCTTCATCGCAACAAATACTACTTCTACATCATCATCTGTATCAGAATTAGTATCATTCTCTTCAGCAATGTAGCATAACTTTTTACCCTTATCATTGTTGTCTTGATTATCCCTGTTGTAGTGTTAGTAACTTTTTTTGCCTCTCATCCCATAGCTTCCTTCACCAGATTAGTCTTTGTTTCTATCATCTTCTTTCCTATTTGGACATCTAGCAACAATATGACCAACTTCTTTGCAGTTAAAATATGCTAAAGGTAATTTACCTCTATATCTACCATTACCTTTAGGTAATCTTCTAGCCATAAGAGCTTCAAGCTCATCAAGCTCATCATCAATATTACTGTCATTATCATCATTTTTACTTCTATTGCTAGACTTACCAATCTTCAGAGAAGTCATGAAAGAAGATTCAACAGATGTTACAACACTATTATCAAAGTTGTCCAGTTCAAAAGTTGTTAGCTTACCGATCAGACTATCAAGAGTGAGAGTACTGCTAGGTGCAGACCTCATTTAATGTATTACGGATATTCTGATTGCATAAACAGGCAATAAGGTTCTTAGAATTTTACTTACCACTATTTCTTCAGTAATGACACCACCAGATCCTCTGATAGAATTAATTAACTCCTTTATTTGATTTGTATACAATACTATATTTTCTCCTTTCATTTTCATATCATAAAATCTCCCTCTTAAAATTTCAGCTCTGGCTCTTCTGACATTTGCATCACCACTATAAACTTGAGTAAGTTTATCCCACATGTCTTTAGAGGTAAGACAATCCTTGACATCTTCAAATTTGGCATCTGATAGAGCAACAACAATCTCCATCATAGTAATATTATGCTCATGTCTATCTCTTAATTGATCAAGAGTCAAAGGTCCTATAGGTGGTGCAATGTAGCCATTATCCAATAGGGTGAGGGTAGGATTCCCAATCCTAGATATATGAAGTCTCATTCAGCTTTTCCATATTATAAAGTTGTCCTTATTCAGCTTTGGCACTTCCCTCTTATACATTTTGTGATCTTTATGCTGAAGTCCTTAAAACTCTGTTCCGAGCAACCAATATGCTTTGATACCAATTGTTAGAATAACTGAGAGGGGGGTGAATTAGTTATCCATATTCCCAATCTCAAAATATATCACTTAAAACAAATTCAACTAAATCTGCAGCTCGGTAAATAATAAATACTAAACTGTCAGTGACTTTACTGATTACCAGTTAATTGCTCATAAAGATTACTGACCAAATCAGATATGCAACATGTAAAGTATGATAGCCAAAAAATCACCACATAAACACATACCATAAAATATTTATTGTGGAAACCCTGCAAAGGGAAAAACCACCTGGGATAGGTAACCCAAAATATTTTCACTCTTCTGAAGTGAGCTCAGTGAAGAGCCAACCTTGTTAAAGGTTACAAAACACACTGTAAGGTGTGACCTTGCTAGAGGATTTAACACTAACAGTTATCATCCAACCAACATTCACTATGGGCTTGACAGGATAACAATGTACATTCTATAACTGACATATAAGACTTTCAAGTCCACTTAGTTAAGAGATTTTATCTATTTACAATGGTTAAACTGAAAATAGTAGATGATCTGATTACAATAAAACTTGACTTTGCAGATGTTCAGATCTATTATGAGTCCATACAAGTCCTCTGATCATTATTTCAATTCAGTTCATCAACATTCAATAACTTACTGTCCCTCGGTAAAAGCTCTCTGATGCTTGGTTAACTCTGCACTTCGGTTCTTCTTCAACCAGTTTGATCAGGCAAGCATGAAGCAATGTTCATGCAATATCTCTGGAGTTTCCTTCCTCCGACATCCATTTCACAATGAAATCAATGTCTCTTAAATAGATAAGTAAACTATTTTCTTTTCATCCATTAGATTTTGCCACTTAATCTCCTTCTTTGATTTTGCCGCTTAAACCTTCCTCAGCTGATGTGTCAGTAACACATTTTGTTTCTATCCTTTATATGTTCTTCAAATTTTGTTAGCTGTTGATCTTGTAACAAACTTTATCTTCCACCTCGAAATCATACACTTTACAACTCATCAATTTCTATCGGCTAAACTAATCATTTAGTTCTTTTGTCCATACTCAGTTGACAAAGAAATGTGTCGGCAAACACAAGCTCGGTTGATACTGTCACTCGGTATACACTACACTAGCTCAGTGTATACTAGAATGCTTCATTAACTGACCACATTGCTTTGTAACATTTTCCTTCCCACTTTATAATAGATTAATGCAACATAATCAAGTCAACAATATGAAGTCATAGACTCATCAATAAGTTACGAAGAGTATTCCTTATCCTCATCTGTCACATCCATCTTCCTCCATGTAGATATCTCAGTTCTTTATCTTTTCTCTCCTCTTTACAGATGTTTAGATATTTGCAACTAACATGATAAGTATTGTCAAATCTAGTTGACATCAATGACAACATAAAAACTGATTTAATTATCTTACATATCCATTCAGTGCTCGGTGATCTCTAATCACTTGAAGTTCATCAATCAGGTTCTCAATTAGTTGTAGTTCATAAAAAAACATCATTAAAACTATTGTGATTCCACAACCACGCTCACCTTTGTAGCCTCTTGGCTTTAGGCCCCCCCTCTTTCTAGCCTATTTTAGCTTGTATGTCTGTCAATTAGTTGGTTTTTAGTATGCCTGTTGGTTTGGTTCTTTGGTTTTAAGTCTAGTTGTTTGTCCTTTTCTCTCTTCCACAACTTCATACTTTAGGACCACTGAAAGTGCGAAAATTCTGAAAGCCGATCAAGCCTTGGGCATTTCAGAAACCCATGGATTTTGGACTTTTAGATGTCTAAACACCGAAAGGACTGAATTTCCAAAGAGAGTTGGCCTATTGACATTTCAGACTTTCAGAGGTTCGGGACCCCTGAAAGGATAAAAGGCTGATCGACAGGGACATTGATGTCATCCCCTCTGGTTGCCTATATAAGGCAGTGAGCGGTCTTTTACCCTCACTTGTGCTTCTTGCGATCATGTATTTTTGGAGCTTGTCAACATTTTGTCTTCTCAGCCTATTTCCGCTCTTTGGTTTTCTCATCTACTTCCTAGTGGTCATTTGTCTTTGAGCTTGTCTTCTAGGTTAGTGTCTTCTTTGTTCTTTTGTTCATTCCGTGGTTTTGGTTTTGTTATTTTTTTGGTCGCTTTAGTTAGGGTTTATTTGTTTAGTCTAGTTAGGGTTCTATCAGTCGTTAGGGTTTATTTGTGTTAGTTGGCCTAGTCCTACCTTGGGGATCACAAGGTTTCCCTCTTCGATCCCCTGGCCTTGAGTTCATGGTTGAACTTACCATCAGACTCATTTTGGAGTCATGACAGAAAGCCCTCATTTTGACAGTTTTAGACTTTAGGGTTTTCAGACTTTTGCAGTCCAAAACTCTCAAGTTTTTTCTCCAAAATTCATCCAAGAGCCATGTCTTCAGAGTTTTGGGGATTTTTCACTCCGAAAATACTTCACGTCTGATTCACTGAAAGTCATAAGTTTCACAGGCTAAAAGCTCTTAGGGCATTTTGTCTTCAATAGTTACCAAGACTCATCTTCAGTGTTTCAGAGGTTTTGCACTCTAAAAATAATCCACCTCTGATTTGCTGAAGTCCAAAAGAGTGCCTCTTCGAGGCCATTGATCCCAGCCATTGCCTAATGGTTCATTTTCAGTGTTTCAGCCCTTTCAGACTTTCAGATGTCCCATACCCTCGAAAGGCCGAAATTGACTTCTTAGAGCCTTTTGAACTTTAGTTTCTTAGGGTTTTGTCTTTTAGAATTTCTTCTCTTTCATGTGATTGGATGTTACTGATTCATGCCCTTTTCTCTTTACAAGAATGGTAGAAAAGATGATCTCACCAGCCATGAAGTATCAATTTAAAGGTATCATCGGCCCTCCAAGGTGAGCAATTTACATGCTGAGATCATGGACATTGACATTGACAAGTTTAGTTGGAATGACTACCTGGTTAAGTGTGCCCAAATAGTAGGAAGATTTGAGGAATGCACTTCATTAGTTTACTATTCTCTGGTGAATGCAACAACACACCCAATTTCCATCCTGTCATCTAACCTGATCAACACTTTGGCAAGTCACTACGTACCTGATGAAAGAATGGTGAAGAATAGCATGGGAAAAGTGGTTCTAGATCTAAGGCCAGATGATATTGAAGATGTCTTCCACTTGCCAAAAGGGGTTGACAAATTTTACAACTTTAATATCAACAAGGGAATGGAGTTCTATAATAGGGATATCATATTATCTCATGACATTGTGAATAAGGAGTACCTTATACAATCTCTACCCAAGAACAAGTTGTACCAGATAGATATGGGAAGAGGGTACATGAAGGAGAAAATCCAAGTAGCCATCACCATGATCAGTCGGGTGTATGGATTGCCTAAGTCTATTTAGCTAGAACCATGGATGATACTGCTTATTGAAAAGATAAGGGAGAGGCATACAAGGATTGATTGGACCACTATCCTTAGTGACAACTTGGATGAGTAGCTGATTAGAGTGAAAACTGACCCGCATTTCTACATGACATCTTATGTTATGTATCTATTGGACACCATAGTAGTGTACCCAAGTTTGACTAAAGTTGGTGTCACGGGAGATCTAAACACACGGCCATTCACAATGTATCTACATCTGGTTAGGAAAGAATATTACCCACACAATAGCTCTGATTTCTATATTTTCAATCACGCCTTTGTATTTGTCATCATACGCTGCATAAAGGGAGACTATGATAAGAGAATGTCAACTGAAGCTACTACAAAAGTGAAGGCCCTTGGGGCATTTTACATTCAGTTCAAAACCTTTACATACATCTGGGTAGCGGGATGCACATTGGCTCCTAAGAAGTTGTCAAGGTATCCATCTAATAGAGTGATCCTGTTGGAGATAGCTAGACAATTGTCCGATGCCAATGAGCACATCTGACACAAGAAGAAATAGTACTAGGACTTCCCAATTTCCATAGGGCCCCACTATGTACTAGACATGAAGATTTGTAAGTCCTTGTCCTTCGAATGGGATGAATTCCCTCTGCAAAGCTACAACCTTGTGAGGGCCCATTTTGATCCAATTGGTGCATATAGTCACATAATGGGGAGGCATTACATACATGAGCCACATATTGAAGATCATTGTATGAATTACTTAGATGACTATGAGGTCAGGGTCTGTGATTAATGTTAGATGAGTTTGGAGCTAGTGCAGACTACCTTACTACTAAAGATACCTCCAAAGGTGAATGAAGATGACTCTGAGGATATCTTGGATCCTATCTACAATCTGGATAAAGTGTATACCAAAGCCATTATGAATGCAAAGGTTGATAGAGATGAAAATGATGACATTAACTTCAAAGCCAGACATGTCATCAAAGTAACTAAGGCTTGGGTTGCTCGTCCATTTCCTATGGACCCCATTCCAATGAAACAACAACCAGATCAACCTTCTAAGGATAAGAAGAAGAAAGGAGAGAAAGTGCTGAAGCCATAATTCAAAAAGGCTGCACCATAGAAGCCAAAGATGGTTTATAGACATAAGCATCCTACAACATATGAGTTAGCTACTCCCTCCAAGAAATCCAAAACTAGAATGACAAGGAGTATAGCACCTCTGGATGTTCCTTATTCTAGTGGTCCCAAGCCTCCAAATGTACCAAAGAAGGCCCCAAGATTTAAGGTAACGAGACCTAGGCCAACTAGGGTAATTAAAGGGAACATTTACAAGAGGAAGAAAGGTTCAACACCCACTCAGATGAACACTTTGTTGGAGGAAGATAAGGAGGATATAGTACAAGTATCCCTCAGTAGGAGAACTTGCTCTGCTGGATCCTTGAAAAGAAGGAGAATATTGGAGGATGATCAAGAAGAGGCTGGAGGAGCAACCCAAGAAGAGATAATAAATCTAGACGCTCTAGGTGATGACAAATTTGACATCTCGGATGTTGAGGGACTTCACAGTTTCCAAGAATCTAAGCAACATGATCTAGTTGCAGGATAGTCATTTCCTTTAGATTCTATTCCTACTCAGTTCACTAGTCCTCTTGACAGTGTAGGAGAGGAAGTTCCGTGAGATTCTCAAAAAGTAGTTGACGAAGTTGCAATAGAAATCCAGAAAGAGAACACAGAGTTAGGAAGGGACTCTTCTATAGGTATCACCTCTAAGGAGGATGTAGCTACACAAGTTCCTTTAGTTTCACACCTATTTCCACCTCCACCTCCACCTATGCATTAGAATCCACTCCCTCCTCCACATTAAACACTACCTACCACTCCACTTCTGCCTCCAGTCCAAACCACTCCGTTGCCTCCTTGACCTCCAACTTCTCATATTCCCATTCCAACTCTGCCACCTCCACCAATGCCTTCACCCACTCCCCTTGTTGTCCCTACTCCACCACTTGTCCAAAATGAAGCAGCATCAGGGCCTCAAAAGCCTGAGAAAGAAATAAAGCCAACTAATGAGATGCTATCGGAAGAACATGTAGGATCATAAAAGCAAGCTAATGAAGAAGAACAAACAAATGATGAGGAACATGTGCATGAGGAGGGGGAGCTAAATGTGATGGAAGAATAGGAAATAAGAGGAGGAGAGCAGGAGATTCATGAGGAAGCAAAGATAGAACACCCTATGACTACCTTGACTCTAGTAGCTCCTTATGAGCCCCTCAATGCTTTTTCAAAGCCCACTTGGTTCACTAAGGAGATCCAGCCAAGGACAAGGGTGTACACTGATGATGAAATAGACATGGCTACATTAGGGTGAGCATTCCATCAAGATGGATCTAGAACTCGAGCAAGGACACTCATATGTAACACAAGATCAAGTGGGTAGATGGAAGGCTTAGGTGGCTGTCCCTACAATGAGAATCAGTACAACTGAAGTCACCCCAGATGACTATGTGTTGGAGGAAGTGGATCTAGGAGAGACAACTAGGGAAGGAAGCAAGACTCTGGCCACCCTCATGTTGAAGCATGCTCTGGGCTTCATGGAAAAATATGAAGAGAAGATAAAGGCACTGATGGAGAAGAACGAGGCCATGAAAAAGTTCAATCTTAAGACAGTAGGTCCCATTGACCCTAATAACCCTGAGGCCTCATTACAGGCCATTTTGGAGAAGAGGGGTGAAGTAAATACATATATTCCACTTTCTTTTATACAGGCTTGTGTGGACTAGAAGGATGATTTTGAGGAGTTTGTCAAAGTGGATCTCAAGAAGATTTTGAGGCTGTTTTGAGGAATTCTTCAAGGGATCACATCCTTAGTAGAGATCATGAGTGAAGAGGATGGTATGGAGGAAAAGATTATGAAGTGGAAAAAGGTATTGGATGACCTTGTAATAATACAAAAGCAATGCTTCCAAGTTTTTGTGAAGGTGTATGAAGGGTCAAAGCTGGACAATTTTGAGAAGTGGATCTAGGATATAATGGGAGCTCTGACCATTTTTGAAAAGGTTCTCAAAAGGATGGATAAGAGGAGAGATGGAAATCTACTTTTTGTAGAAGAATTGCATAAGTTCTTTGACGGATTGGACTTAGAAATGTATGATGAGGATGATGATAAAACAATGCATTCTATGAATGTCATCATCAATCAGTACTTGGGTATATTCAGAGGAGTCAAAAAAAAAGAGGACCTCCAACAAATGTTTTATCAAAAGGACGAGATCCAGAAAATGTTATCTTGGGAAGAGGAGATATAGGTGTTTGCAGTAGAGTTAGTCACCTTTTGAGAGAGACAACAAGAAATCATTGAAGGGGTCAAAATGGCTGACTTTGAAGAGGTGTTAGAGATTTTGGACAAGTTTCACAAAGCTCATCCAGAAATACTCCCAAGTCAATGAGTGTCCAGTTTGGACTTAGCCAAATTTTGTGTAGAGAAAAGCAGTTTTGTACTTAGTCATTTTGAAGACCCTGATTTTCTGCATTTCATCCCTAGAAAATTTTTGACCTCTGAAAGTCCGAAGTCTGAAACTTGGAAAAGGACACCTCAACACTTAGTCATTTTTTGAAGCTGTATTTTTTGGGGCAACTGTCAAGATCTGTGATTTTTGGGGTACATCCGCTGCTCGACTTGAGTCATCTCAGACTTGATTTTTCAGTCGAGAGGATCTCTTTTATGGGATTGTTTCTACATGATTTGGGGGTCTCTTTCAGTTGGATCCATGTGGAGAAGATATAGTAAAGGATTAAGGGTAGGATCGCGGAGTATCATCAATAGATTGCATGAGTTCTAGCTGCATTTTGAGTCATTTTATGCATGATCTACTCTTGTTTTTGTAATGCACGAGGTTTAATTCTATGCTAGGGTAGTTTAACTTGTTTTTAGAGCTAGTTTCTTTCATGTAAACTATAGTTTTAATTTATTTCCAAGTTTTAGATGTAGCCAAAATCCTAGCTGCAAAAATAAGAGCTCAACTCTATAAATTGTGTAAACTCAATGTGATGAGGGTCGGATTTTATCATTAATGCAATACATACAATTGGCACTTCAATCATGGTGTGATTCTTCTACTATCTTTGTGAGATTTATGAATGTGTGAATTTCTCATTTATTTATTTCAAAGAGCCAATTGATTGTGTGGTGGTTTAAATCTGTGATTCTTAGTTTGATGTTTGCTGGTGTTATATTGCTTTGTTGTGATGAATTATCAGGAAGATCTTTCTTTTGATGCTATAAAGATAAACTTGTCTCATGTGTATGCACATCTATGGTGGCTTCATGATTCGAGGAGTTTTGGCTTATCATACATCTATGTTCATTTCCATTGATGATTGCATTTGCTTAGTTGAAGATTGTGATTTATTCTAATCTTTGTTTTGTGGGTTTCCTCATCTTCTCGATCTTTTCATTTGCAAAGTAGTGTGATATTTGTTTATGTCCATTAGTTTCATTTCAATAATTTCCTTCAAATTCTTGTTACCCTACTTCTTACTTTTCTTTACAAATCAATTATGATAGATTAATTAGATTAACGTTGCTTTCATTCTAAAATCTGAAAATCCCCCAAAAAAAGAGAAACATTGTGGTATTTTGAAGTTTTTTTTGCAACCTTCTTTGAGATATGAACCAGTAAAGGCCTCCTTGTGAATAGATTTACTTTTTTCTTCAGTTGAGCTATCCAAGCAGTTGAGACCCAACCCAGAAGGAACCTTGAGATTGATTCACATCATTCTTTGAAGAGGGGAATTTTCTTGCACAAATTCCTTGCCGTTGTCTTGTGTAAAAATGATGCTCAACAAAAACATAATTAAATGACCATTATTGGTCTCATTACAATGCCAATAGGTGTAAGGTCATGTTTGTTTTCAAATCCTTCCAAGGTCTATCAGTGACCTTGGTGTATCCTCTAGGCCTTGTCCTTGGCCTTGTTGTTCCTACACCATACTCCTCAACTTGAAAAATTTCCAAGTCCTCTTGGAAACCCTGCAAACACAAACATGTCAGTAAAAACAATTTAATCTTCACCCTTGGTTAGAAAAGATCAACCCCAAGGATCCATGCCATCCTTGCATAGTGCTTCTCCATAATGCAACCTTTCCTCCTCTTTTTTAGTTTGCCTCCCATAGAAAAAATATAGACCATATTCTGATCATCCTTCTTCATTTCATCCTTAGTCTCATTCTAGTAGACCATTGCTACTCCTTATAATTCTTCATTGCTTACCAACCTAGTCTCTTTTCCCACCAAGATCAATCCATCTTGGACCTCATACCACTCTTCTAGACATTTCACATCTTGACCAACATCCATGGTTACCTTCTCAACCTCATCAATGACCCCACAGTCAAGTACTTCCTCACCTACTACCTCCACTTGTTGATCTTCACCATGCCCTTGACCTAGGCCTATCAACAACTCACAAGTCATTTTGACTGCCCCTTTAACCATGATATCATAATGCTCACCATTTTCTTCCACCATCAAAGGACACAACACTGCCCCAACCTAAAAATTTTCATCACATTCAAGCCTCTCAAAACTTGATTCTATGCTGCATTCATCAACAAACTCCTCTTGTATTGCTGATTCATTTTTAGGAACCTTCTTGTCACAAGGTTCATCCACATCCCAAGTGCTATCTGCTACACTTCTTCCTCTTCATGATCCACTACTTGTTCAAGGAGTGAGGATATCCACTCCCACTTCTTCTAACTCTTATCCAAATCTTCTTTAAAACTTTTCCAACTCTCTTCTTTTTGCTTCCTCTTGGCTTCTTCTCTTTTCTTCTTTGCTTGGTCTATTCTTCTCCCTTCATCCATGTACCCCTTGAAATATTTGTACACCTCTCTCTCAAAATTATTTAGGTACATATTCACACTCTTCAAGAATCCTTTTGACACCTCTAATACACCTTTCAGCTTTGGAACACACAAGGAGGGAAATGGGCACTCCAAGGCTTCAACAAAGGAACTAGTGTACAAGTGACCTCAAAAGACTTCTTCTTCCTCCAAGCCTAGGATGCTCCTAAGATATGATACCACTTTGATGTAGATATGAGAATGGTGGACTTGATCTGCAATTTTGAGGGACCACACTGATGTTCTTCACACAAGACCAACTAGGCCTTCTCAAGGATCATCCTCTTTGATCCAATGCCAACTTCACCTAATCAGAGTACACAACTAATTTCTGATGCCACCACCCTCTCTACAAATTTTAAATACAATTCATATCCCTCAAAAAATTATTGGTTTCATCAACAGAATTTTTCCAAGCAATATTCCTTCAACCATGTGCTTAACTAGGCCTAATCTCCTAGTAGCCCTACCAGATCAGTTTTCCTAGGATTTCACAAAATTTTCCCAAAATAATAAAATATGTAAAAACATATCTAGATACAATTTTGGAATTTACATAACATACTTAAAGGGGTCATCCTACTCCTTTGAAAAAAATACCAAAACAATTTCTAGTGCTCTGTAATTAGCCCTCTTATAAGCCCTCCATTTACAAAGAAATTACTAAGATACCACATCCCCAAACCTTCTAACCACAAAAAAGAGTTGTAAAAACATCCAAATCAATGGATTATCACATTCAAAGGATATTCCACTAAGTTATACTCACCCAACCATCAAACCCTCCTTCCTAGGTGCATAAGCCTAGGGCTTTACCAAAAAGGACCACTCCAATCACTTCCAGATCCTATCAATGGATATAAAACAATTAAATGGTCCTAACATGAAATTATATGCTATAAAATGTGGCCTTTATGTGGGAGGAATCTCCATACCTTGATTGGTCCACGCACCTTGCATCCCTCAATCAACATTCTTTAACATTGTTTGATCCATTTCTTCAATCTCTTGTCCATCCTTGCACACAAAAATAACCATTATTGGTCTCATTACAATGAACTTATTCAATAACTTATAAATAACCATTATTGGTCTCATTACAATGAAAATAACCTTGTAAGGTCATGCTTGTCTTCAAATCCTTCCAAGGTCTATCAGTGCCCTTGGTGTATTCTCTAGGCCTTGTCCTTGGCCTTGGTACTCCTGCACCATTTTTGGACACTTGAACTTATTCAGTTAACCATTTCCCTCTACATCGTCTTGTGTGAACATAGACTTGTGCCAATTGTATTAAACTCTAGTTAACATAATTGCATATGTATGTGTGTTTTTATTTAAACAATAAGTGTTTAGAAAGAAATTTGTAGTTGTGTTTTTCTCTACTTTTTGGGCATCACAGATCTGACCTACAACTTCTAGGGTTTGTAGAAATGGCCAAGAGAAATACTAGAGGTGGAGAAAGGAATGAAGATCCAAGAGTCTTAGACTTGTTAAGACAATTTTTTTTCCAGATTGGAGGTAGTAGAGAGTTCTTAGAGGTTAGGGAAGCATATAGAAGATGCAAGTGATGAAGAAGGAGGTGAAAAAAATCAGGATCAATTGGTGGAAGGAGAGAACAATGAGACACAACTAGAATTGAATTGTGAAGAGAAGAGGTTCATCAGAGCTTTGACTAGTGTTAATAGTTGACCTTATTTTAACCCACTTGATTATCATGGCAATCTAGATGCTGATGAGTTGATTGATTGGATCACATAGATGGACAAATATTTTGGGCTTGAAGGAACTACTAAAGAGAAGAAAGTAAAGTATGTAGGCACCAAGTTAAAAGGACATGATTTCTTATGGTGGGAACATATGTAGATAGATTGGAAGAGAAGAGGTAAAGATAAGATCAAATCTTGGGATATGATGGTGAAAAAATTGAAGGCTAATTTTTTGACTGAGAACTACCGAGTTAGTCTATCTAGGAAGTTGCAGAACTTGAAGCAAAGAGACTTAAGTGTTAAGATTTATATTGACAAGCTCTACAATTTGAACATTAGATCTAGTCATATAGATGATTAGGCTAAAAAATTTTCTCACTACCTTAATGTGTGTGTGAAAATTGTACCTGATCTGTAGACACAACACTTCAGTAAAACATTAGAGGTTAGCTATAATCAAAATCGTGCAAAATTGAAATCTAATCTAACCAAGCGATTTACTACCTTCTAATAGGTGCGAGATCGATGTTCTCAGATTGTAATCGAGATCAGTGACCTAGACAACACCTAAACGAAGGATTTAAATGCAAAACTGATATGAAATATGAATGCAATTAATCTATTTTTTTGGTATTTTCTATGCAATAAGAATGAAAAACTGATATGAATCTATGCTAATATGGAAATTGATCTAACAATGATATGAAAAAGAATCTAAATGAATGTAAAAATAACAAATTGATCTCACAATAGCCTTGATTCACAATAAGCTTTGATTCTCCCAATTCCAATTCTTCAAAATAGTTGTGCAATTCGTAGATGACTTTGGCAAAGTAAGCTTGCAAAATTATGAGATGCTTTGAGATGAGCTGAGGCTTTAATTTATAGAAATCCAGGGCTTTGGAGGTGCATGGAAAAAAGCCATAAATCACTCAGATTAACTCAGCTTGATTTTTGAGTTATCTGATAATAAAGATAATTTAATTCACAAAAACATGCAAAAGCTAAGTTTTAACTCAAAATAGAGTTTAGCTTTAATTGATAATTGATAGTTGTTTGCTTTTATGATTGTGCATGTTTTATTTATGAATTAATTTAATAAATAAAGTGATTTATGCTCAACTTAACTAATTTTTGAAAATAAAACAATTGATTTATGGGTTAATCAATTATTTTAAAAAACTTTTATTAAAAACTATATTATTAAATAATGACAACTTGCTTTAATTAATTAAATAAAAATTTAATCAATCATTCATAGGATTTTGAATTTATTGTCAAAATTAAATAATACAATTAATAATAGATAGAATTAAATTTAATTACACAATTAAGTGGCAAGATATTAAATCTAATTAATTAAATATGAAAATATTTAATTAATCAAACTTAGGATAAATGTGATTGATCGCCAAATAATCATTAAATTAAAGATAATTAAGATAATTAGGAATATTGCTAGGAATATTCCCCGATGCAGAATTTAAGATAATCAATTATGATTCGATGATGTTTAGATGTGCCTTAGATTAGGACTTTGATGTCGATTTCATTCGAATTGTTGATATAGGAGATTAATGAACTTATAGCCCATTTTTGGGGTATTACATTTTGCCCCTCTTTGAATTACTATGCAAAGCGCAGTGGTTCAAAGATAGTTTGTGTTTGATAGAGATATGAAACTGATTTGAAATTGATAATTGATATGAGATAGAAGCTAATTGATATTGATTTGATATGAAGATAATAGGTCCTGAATGACCAAAGATAATGTTCACTATAACAAAAAATGAACCTATGATTGTGAAAAAGTGTCAAAATGCCTGATTCCAAACCTTAGGATTGCAAAGAAGTGAGTGACCGGTTCTAGACTTGATTGTCTTAGTAGAACTAGCAGGTATCACATCCGAACCCTTCAGTTGCCGAAGAACCAAGGAAAGAACACTATGATCCAATGGTTGCAAAAACTGATACAGTTTACAAGATTAGGAGGATACTAGATTGATATGGATCGACAAATCTGATATGCCCCAAGTGATGATAGATTTGCCCCGAGTGATGAGGACTTTTGATGAATCAGTAACTAGACGTGGTTGTTGTCTTTATTACTGAGGAATATATGATTTCCTTAAAGATATGATTTCAAATTTGATTACAGACTTTGAATGATGTGCAATACCATGCCCCCTTCGGGATTAAAATTAAAATCTGACAAGAAAAGTCAGCGTTGAGAGTTCAGAAGCATGTTAATTGATTGGAAAAGTGGTTATACATGTTCAAGAATGCATTCTGCATCATTGGAAGGTCCCAAAAGACCAAGTTTGACTAGGTTAAACCATGAGTTGACCAAGTTGAAATTTTGATAGTTTGATTTAAGATAATCAGTTAAGTTGAATTATGGATTTTTGTGATGATTGAAGGTCGAATATGCAAGTAGTTAATAATATGAATGATCTCAGATTTGAATTTTGATCCTAAAAAAGGATTCTACTTGCTATTTTGTTGGAGGAACCTTCGTGTGAGATTCGACTCTTGTTAGATTTGAAGATGCGATTTGAAGAATCGTTTAAGCTTTGAAGTTTGTTTAATCATTGTGAGATCATGCAACATGCAAAAATGCAAAGAGACATGCAGTATGAAATGCAACCTAAGACCTAGGACCTAGTCACTGATCATGTGTCGATTTGTTATTATCATTGAACTTTTAGGTAACCGGATAAATCAATACAATGCCCACTAGCTATGAAACCATAGACATATGAATATCGATTTGTATGTGCAAGAATCAATACAACACCCACTGGTCAACAACCATGGATATATGAATATTGATTTTATTTTCGGAATGTCGGATTAGATATAAGCAACAAGGCATAAACGTCAGGATGACCTGAATATCATGTCCATTTTGATATAGCAATTTGTATAAGCATCAAAACATGAACTTCATGATGACCTGAATATGCCTTGCATGCAAACACATCAAACAGTCAAGAGATCATTCTAAATCCCATGTAAATTACCCGTAGTGACCCTTTATCGTTCACATCCTTAGGCAAGATCACGTTTCACAGTAGGAGAAAGAACTCACTCAAAAAGAGAATAGTTAGATCAAACTTCCTTGAATTTTTTGAGTATCAATGGTCGAACTACGAATGGCCATCCAATTCAAGATAGAGGCTCTTATAGTCAGACACCATTTCAATTCAGAATTTCCAAAGTTGTTAGATTTTCACATACAAGCAAAAGCCAGAAAAGATTATGCCCCTAGTCATCACTCTCTAAATCCTATAAAGGACATCATCAAAGAGCTCGAAGGGACACAATATTCAGAAATCTCAATGCGAATCAGTAAGCATACAAAGAGATAAAAGTATGTAAAAAGAATAGATTGTTTTCAGTTTGATGTTTGATTGCATTGTTGTAGATGCAAAATCCTTTCTGGAGACAAGACTGACTGATTGACTTGCATGAAGCTTCAAAGGACTTTGACTGGATATGAGATGTCTAAGATATACTGGAGGCCATAAGATATGACATTGATTGCCCCCAAGTTTGAACATTGATAGGATACAGACACTTGAGCAGATTGGTGGACAAACTGATTTATTGAAAACTGGAAATGCAAAACAAACCGAGAGATATGCACAAATTAAAGCAAGACTGAAAGCTGGGAAAGACCAAGATTGCACTGATAGATGGAGCATTTTGAAACAAGTGGCACCCGTTTGCTGGGTTTTCACCATCTTGGCAGAGATTCTATTTTTGCTACCAAGGTGCCTGTTTCCAGGTTTTCACCAAGGCACTTTTTCTCTTTTTTCATTTTTTTTTGTACTTTTCATTTTTTCAATTTTTTTGTACTTTTAATATTTTTTGATTTTTTTGTGAATCATCAAGGCGCCTATTGCTAGGTTTTTACCAAGATGTTCATTTTTTTCAAGACTTTTTCTGATTTTTATAATTTTTTCAGGATATTTTACCATAGACTGAATGCCTTAGGTGTAGAATTTCTTCAGATGGATTACGTTGATTGGTTCTCAGAGCTATTCTCCTTCATTCGTTGAGAGTTGATAGGCACCAGAGCCAAAAGTAGTAGTGATTACAAAGGGACCCAACCAGTTGGGTTCAAACTTCCCCTTGCGTTCTCGATGTGATTGATTTTTAGGATTTTCTCTCAAGACTAGATCACCAACCTGAAATTCTCTGTCTGAATTTCTTGTTGTAGCCTCTAGACATTCTCTTTTGATATACTCTGAGATGATCATACATTTCTTGTCTGCACTCATCTAGTAGTTCCAGTTCTTGTAACCTAGACACTCTGTAGTCATCATCAGTTACTAGACCATGCATTCTGATTCTTAGTGATGGGATTTCAACCTCAATAGGTAGTACTACCTCAGACCCATAAACTAAAGTGAAAGGTGTAGCCCCTGTAGGCATTCTGATACTTGTTCTGATATTGGTTCTGATACTTATTCTGATACTGGTTCTGATACTTGTTCTGATACTTATTTTGATACTAGTTCTGATACTTGTTCTGATACTTGTTCTTATACTGGTTATGATACTTGTTTTGATACTAGTTCTGATACTTGTTCTGATACTGATTTTGATACTGATTCTGATAATTGTTCTGATACTAGTTCTGATACTTGTTCTGATACTGGTACTGATACTGATTCTGATAATTGTTTTGATACTTGGTATATTTAATAGCATCTTTTTCCATTGCAAACTCCCAAGAAAGATCATATCATGCAGTCCCAATGTCTAGCAAGGTGGAGAACAAGAGGGATTAGCAAGTTGGTGGATGAGATGGAAGACAAGAGAATGAAGGAGAATGAAGGGAAGAAATCCTCAAGGGAAAACTCCTCAAGAATACCCAAGCTAGGAAATTTTTTTCATGTAAAGCACATTTGGACAAGCAATGAAAGGCCAGCATAGGATAAGTCACAAAAGCGTAATGCCAAAGAAGGAAAGGATGTAGTCTAAAAGAGTAGACATGTCAAGAGGCTTCATAGCACTGTGTTTTACTCTTTCTTCTATTAGATCAAGACCAAAGGGGAAATGATAGCAAAAGACTAGAATGAATGGAGGAAAATAAATATGAAGGCTAAATAGGAAGGGAATGAAAACAAGATCATCATAAGATAGCTCACAAAATAGCCAAATGTTCATGTATAGATCAACATTGTCAAGATCAATGGATGAAATATGTAGAAGAACTACACATGATGCCTGATTGCTAGGTTTTCATAATGATACTTATCCAAAGCACCACAAGGGAGTGGTTTTCACCATAGGATGAATTTATTTCTCTTTACTTTTGCTACCAAGGCGCTTGTTTCCAAGTTTCCACCAAGACACATTTTTAATTTTTAATTTTTTTTTTTGTGAAGAAGGCAAGATTTTTAGATAATGCTCCTTGAAAGGATAAACCATGATATGCCAAGGATTCAAAATGATATGCTCAAAGATGCTGATAGGGAAAGGGAGATGGAAGAGAAAAATGGAGGATAAGGTTTTATGTAAAGCGAGTGAAGTTGGAAGATAGGAGGAATAGGCAAATGAGGAAAAATGATAGAAGGTAGAAGGATAATGCATGGAAAGATTGTGAAAGGGTAGATGGAAAGGAAGGAAAGCTCAACATCAACACATACCTTGAAGGGTGGTGAGAGGATGGAGGAATCATGAATGAAGGAATATGTGAAAGAACATGGCGAATGGATAGCAGAGGTTGTGGTTTAGGCGCATGGAATGGAGGAATGCTTTTGGAAGAAGATGAAGTGGAAGTCTTTGGAAGCTTGAATGTCAACTTAACTTTTTGCTCAACACCAGACTCTTTCAAGAGAGACTTTGGAATCTATATAGTCATAGGCTTTTCATTTCTTTTTGGTAATTTAGAGAGAATATCTTCAATGATGGATTTTGGAACCCATACTTATCTTGTAGTTTTTTTCTTAGATATCTCTTTTGACTTTATGTTTCCATGTCTATTAGAGGAGACATGGTGATCTTCTTTTTTTGATGGATTCTTGTATTGCTTCTTTTTCTTGTATTGAACATTCAAGTTACTTCCAAATGACTTGGGACTTCTGGAAGAAGGAGGATATGACTGGTTTAGATGGGTGGGTGGATAAAAAGGATTCAACGGTATGCATTTATGTTGATCTTGAGGAAAGATGGGAGATGGAGGGATGTAAGGACTGAATATGGATGGCGAATTAGGAGAGTTAGGAGGGGAAAGTGAAGGGACATAAGGACCCAAGATGGAAGGAAGACGTGAAGCTCATAGTATTGGTGGAAGAGGTCCGAGGATGGAAGTGGAAGACACAAAAGGATAATTAATAAGTTCATCAACATCTGTATGACAACCAAGGATATCAGCATCTTTAGAGTGAGCATTAGAATTTTCAATAGAATCATGGATATCTTGAATATGAGCATCTTCTTTGATAGGATTGTTCAAAGCTTGCAAAGACTTAGGAAGAGTAGAAAGTGAAAGTGAACATGGAGTGGTAGAATAAGAAGATGGAAGACTTTGATCTTGACAAGGATCTTTGGATAGCATAAGCACATAATTTTTCTCTTGATTTTCAATAGGCTTAACATTGGAAGTAACAACACTATTTTTAACAACCTTAATGGAAGTATCATCTTTGGAAAGCGCAAGCGTAGTAAGGTTATTTTGATTGTCAATAAGCTCAACAGTGTAAGTAGTAGCTTGATCTTGCTTAGGAGAAGACTTAAGACATGGTGGAATGCATGAAAAAGGGTGTGTAGGATCAAAAGAACCCTAAGGTGAATAAGAGACATCATGAAAAGGATTGGATGACATGGAGGGTTCTTGATCTTGATCTTTCTTTACATTCTTTTCTTTATCATTTTTAGAGTCCTCTTGACATGGAGCCACTTCTAAGGACAAGGAAGCATGTTGGGATTGTATGGAAGACTTTGGAAGAGATGGTGGAGGACTAGCTGAAGTAGGCATTATAGCATATAAAGGCTTAGGCTCTTTGAGTTTAGTATTATTGAAAGTATTTGTAGCTAGGTGAAGGTTAGCTTGAGTTTCTTTAAGAGGTAGCCCTAGAGGATAACTATAGGGAACCACATGAAAAGTATCAGGGCTTGTGTCGGATGAAGGTTCTGTGAAATATTTGAAAGACTCAGAAGCTTTAGGAAATGTATGGGTATTGGAGGAAGTAGGGGATGGAAGGGAACCATCATTAGACAAAGGTTCAACATTAACATGATCTTGCTTGAGAAGATAATCTTTATTTTCAGTAGGAGAGTCCTTAGGAGAAGGATTCTTATAATATTGATGCTTCAAGCTAGCACGATGCATTTTATAGTCCTCAACAGTAGTAGATGGATCATAATCAAGGTATTGTCCACAAAAGCCATCAAAATATCTTTCAAAATTAGAATCATATGGATCACCATCACGATCTATCCAATGTGACATCCCATTTCCAGTAAGTAGGAACACACGATGAGGAGGACTCTTAGGAACAGAGGTGTCATAGGTATCATTATATTGTCTGTCATCATAGTCATCATAGTCTCCAAAGCTGGATGTGTCACTCTCCATGGAAGAGGTATCATAAGGGTTATCATGTTGCTCAAATTCTATCTAGGGGCATGGTGACATGTACAAGTCTTTATCAAATGGAAAAGAGTATAGAGATTCCATGGAGAACTCTTTAGGTTCCTTTTCTTTCTTAAGATTGTTAAGTTCAACTTGCATAGCTTGCAACTGTTTCATCATAGCAGTGATTAGAATTTCTTCCTCATGTGTACTGATTCTTTGAGACATGTGTACTGATTCTCAATAGCTACTACTCTATTCTTGACACAGTGATTTGATCGACAAATTTTGGAAATAGGCTGAAAAAGCTGAATATCTAGCAATTCTGACAATTTTCTTTTTGACAACTTTCAAAAATTTCCCAGATGACACTCTGCAGACTCGTACGACAGTGGGTATGCTATGAAATGATAGTTGCAAAACTCGTACGATAGTTGGGTAGCAATGAAATGATAGTTGCAAAACTTGTACGACAGTTGGGTAGTAATGAAACAATAGTTGCAAAACTTGGACGACAGTTGGGTAGTAATGAAATGACAGTTGCAAAACTCGTACGACAGTTGGGTTGTAATGAAATGACACTTGATGGAAACTCATATGACTTTCTGACCTCCTAAGATGACTTTTGACTCCTGAAAAGGATTTTACTTCAAATTTTGCAAATTTTGAGTTTTCAAATTTTGAATTGTTTGCAAATTTCAATGTCCAGATTTGAGGATTGTAACAGATTTGTCCATTTTGAATAACCAGATAGATAAACAAGCATGCAAAACATCAAGCAAGTGATTTCAAGCATGTTTGAAAACAATGAACAAGGGCAAAATTAACCTTGCGCATGAACAATCAAGTGACTTATTGTTCTAATCCTTAGAAGCGCTAATTATGTATGTTCCAAAATGTTTTGCAATAACGCACATATACCCTATAAAATGAAAATTTGGCCTCGCTAGGGTTTTTAGTAATGGTTTGACTCTGCAACTTTTATGATCCAAAGGGGTGAACTCCAATCCCAGCGCACCAAGGTTTTGACACAGTTTGAGAACTTAATCTTTAGGAGCTGCTAGGGAGATCTGACAACCCAACAATGAACCATACCTGTGGAGATTTCTTCCACAAGAACATTTATATAGCGACTATCACTACCATGGCGAAAATGGCTATTACCGCTTGAGGTTCTATCAATGTAGTTTTCCTTGTGAAGCGATTGTCCTCTACGGTTAACCCTCTCTAAAGGTGACTCACAATAGTATACCATAAGGGGACTTGGCTCCAGATCCAAGGTTTTTGACACCTCTTCACTTTTAACCCAAACAAAGCAAGCAGATTAATCCGACATGCTAAGACAAAGTTTTGCTTCACCAAGGTCTATGATGTCAACTCCACGTGATCTATTAACCTCTTCAGGGAGAGAATGTATCAATCAATAAGAGAAGGTGCACTAACTAATTTTGATTCACCAAAGCTCGTGATGTCAACCCCACGTGATCTATCAACCTCTCTTGAGAGAGAATGTATCGATCAATAAGAGAAGACACACTAACCAAGTTGAATGTGAAACGCACTAAGTATCCTCCCTACCTACAAGGATTCTGTCATCAAGAAGGATTTCGCTGGGAATCCAATCTCTCAAGAATCATGAATAGTGTTCATAGGGCCTAATTACTATGTGAGCACAAATGTATGTTTCCAAAAAGCAAATCTACCAAAAGTACCCAAAAAGCAGAAAGAGGAACACTTAACGCTTAAAGTGAATATGAGATGAGTCCACAAGGTGGAACACTTAACACCTCACACAAGCTAAAAATGAGTCCCCAACTTAGAAAACAAGTGAGTTCCAAAAAGCACAAAAGGGTTGCTTAGTGGAACAATTAATGCTTCTTTCCTGTAGACCCCTCCCCTTTAATGTGGTGCTGATATTGCAACCACGGGGTCAAAATGAGGGGCCGACAGATTTAGCGAGTCCAATAACCCAAGATAGCAATCTAGATCAATCACAAGTATCTAAGACTACTTAATGAATCCTTAATGGGTCACAACCTAGTATCAATTATGCAAGTGTGTAGAAATAGATCAAAGCATGAAAAGATGCACACAAGCCAGACACATAAGAGATTTATTTTAGGATCCAAATTGAAATATTATCAAATTGAGAAGAATACCTTAGGTCCAACACTCTACAATCCAAAATTTAGCACATGTCTGAAAGTACAAAACCAAGACAAATCAACAGCAAACTGTAAGCATTAGAAATCAATAATCTAAAAGTATAAATATGCAAATTCTGTGATCAAATGGTAAAATTTGAAAATAGAAAGCTGGCGTGATCAAAATAGGCATAAGCGTGATTGAAATGAGCACAGGCATGACTGAAATGTGCCAAGGCATGATTTAAATACTCATAGGCGTGACTAAAACTGGCAGATGCGTGACTAAAACTGGCAGATGTGTGACTGAAATTGTCATAGGCATGAGCAGAATGCTTGTAGGCATGAGTAGAATGCTTGCAGGTGTGACTGAAACTGGCATAGGCGTGACTGAAACTAGTAGATGCGTGACTAAAACTGGCAGATGCGTGACTAAAATTGTCATAGGCGTGAGCAGAATGCTTGTAGGCGTGAGTAGAATGCTTGCAGGCCTAAGCAGAATGCTTCAAGGCATGAGCAGAATTCTTGTAGGCATGAATAAATTTCTTGTAAGCGGCGTCAGATTGCTCGTAAGCGGCATTTTTCCTATTTGCGCAAAAATGATGAAAAAGTGACGCCAAAAATATATAAAATTAGATAAAAATGAAGAGAATGAGGCTCAAGGCCCCACGGTGGGTGCTAGAAATGTGTGTGTGAAAATTGTACCTGATCTGTAGACACAATACTTCAGTAAAACATTAGAGGTTAGCTATAATCAAAATCATACAAAATTGAAATCTAATCTAACCAAGCGATTTATTGCCTTCTAATAGGTGTGAGATCGATGTTCTTAGATTGTAATCGAGATCAGTGACCTAGACGACACCTAAACGAAGGATTTAAATGCAAAACTGATATGAAATATGAATGCAATTAATCTATTTTTTTGGTATTTTCTATGCAATAAGAATGAAAAACTGATATGAATCTATGCTAATATGGAAATTGATCTAACAATGATATGAAAAAGAATCTAAATGAATGTAAAAACAACAAATTGATCTCACAATAGCCTTGATTCGCAATAAGCTTTGATTCTCCCAATTCCAATTCTTCAAAATAGTTGTGCAATTCATAGATGACTTTGGCAAAGTAAGCTTGCAAAATTATGAGATGCTTTGAGATGAGCTGAGGCTTTAATTTATAGAAATTCAGGGCTTTGGAGGTGCATGGAAAAAAGCCATAAATCACTCAGATTAACTCAGCTTGATTTTTGAGTTATCTGATAATAAAGATAATTTAATTCACAAAAACATGCAAAAGCTAAGTTTTAACTCAAAATAGAGTTTAGCTTTAATTGATAATTGATAGTTGTCTGCTTTTATGATTGTGCATGTTTTATTTATGAATGAATTTAATAAATAAAGTGATTTATGCTCAACTTAACTGATTTTTGAAAATAAAATAATTGATTTATGGGTTAATCAATTATTTTAAAAAACTTTTATTAAAAACTATATTATTAAATAATGACAACTTGCTTTAATTAATTAAATAAAAATTTAATCAATCATTCATAGGATTTTGAATTTATTGTCAAAATTAAATAATACAATTAATAACAGATAGAATTAAATTTAATTACATAATTAAGTGACAAGATATTAAATCTAATTAATTAAATATGAAAATATTCAATTAATCAAACTTAGGATAAATGTGATTTATCGCCAAATAATCATTAAATTAAAGATAATTAAGATAATTAGGAATATTGCTAGGAATATTCCCCGATACATAATTTAAGATAATCAATTATGATTCGATGATGTTTAGATGTGCCTTAGATTAGGACTTTGATGTCAATTTCATTTGAATTGTTGATATAGGAGATTAATGAACTTATAGCCCATTTTTGGGGTATTACACTTAATAGTTTGAATATGTTCATACAAGATGAAATCAGTTTGCTATAGATTAGGAGTGTGGAAGAGGCTAACAAGTGGGCCTTGAAGGTTGAAGACAAGCTGAACAGAAGAAATGAGAAAAGAAAAAAGGGCATAGGAGGAAGATTTCAAAGAGGTAAAGGTAGATATTCTATTGATCAAGGAAAAAGTGAGTCAAAAGTTAAGGACAATGATTGGTATAGGAGGAATGATAGGAGATCCTACCAAGATGAAGGAAAAGGCAGTGGTGAAAGGAGGAAGTTTAGTGGCACTTATTACAAATGTGGTGAAGTAGGAGATAGATTATTTGAATGTAAGGAAGATAACTCTGATAAGAAGGTAGAAAGTAGTAGGAGAATAACATTTTTTGATGAATAATCCACTGGTTTAGTGAACAATAATCAGGAAGAGGAAGGTAACCTTGATGACTAGGAGAGTCCTCTATCATAGAGAACAAGAGAAGGAAGCAATGAAGAGGAAGAATTTGTTTAGAAATAGATGTAAGGTATTAGGAAATATGTGTAATATTGTCATAGATAGTGGAAGTTTTGATAATCTTGCTTTAGAGGAGTTGGTTGAAAATTTGAAGTTGTAGAGTATGAATCATCCTACACCCTAACAAATTGCATAGATACAAGATGAACACAAGGATTGGTAAGTGAACAATACCTAGTTAAATTCAAGATTGGGAAGTACTATGATGTGGTTTTGTGTGATATTATTGTTAGAAAGTAAAGTCCACCAAGATAATTGAGAGGGGGGGGGGGGGGTGAATTAGTTATTAGAAAAATATAACTTTTATCAACTTCAATAGATTTTAACCATGTAAGCAATGTAACCAACAACCATAGAAAGATATTCATACACAATAACACAATGACACAAGATATGTTAACTAGGGAACCTCTTGATCAAAGAGTAAAACCTGGTGGGAATGATGCCCACAAAAGATGCACTAATATGAAAGTTTCTTGTGAGAGGATGGACTATGTTAGGAGTCTTATGAAATACATTTAGTACATATGAGTCCCTATTAGGAGACTTTGAATCCCTGTTAAAAGATTCTAACTCTGTTAGGAGTTATGGAAGACAGAAGGACCCACTGCCCAAACAGCTTCAGGGTAAGATTATTGAACTCACTATCCAACTGATCTTTGTATTACTCAATAGAATAATACCAAAAGATTACTAATCTCAATAATTCAATACTCCTCTGACTGTGCCAAACCGCACCAACTACTTCTTCAGATCTCAATACTAGATCTCTGTACTTCACATATCCTCTTTCAAAAAATTTTCTTTCACAATTCCTTCATTCACTTTCTCATTACATATTACACTACAACAAGGAAAACACTCCTTCCTTTATACCACACTCAAGTAATTACAAATGAGTCGGCATACAAATTACAAAATAAAAGTTTCCACACGTTACATGAAAATTACACAAAACTGTCAGCTTCCAATTAAGATAATTCTTCACTCATACAACCTCAGATCTTGCACTCACATCCATGTCACTATCAACATGTCTTAAATTACCTCATAATTGTGCATGATTAGATTCCATCCCGATTAGTAGATATCATCCAATTTCCACAAACTGCTACTCAGGAACACTGCCTAAATACTGCTTCCACTGATTTCCTCATAACTATCATGAATAAATGAATATCCATCTGCACTCTTAACCATGGTTTTATAACACATCATAGAGTAAGTCCTCAACATCACATAGCTTCATCTTCAATATCCCAAGTGTGCTAACTCAAACACTGTCTGCTTCTCTGCTAATCTTCAGTAGATTACTGTGTTGACATCAATGACAATCACAGTCATGAATGAAACAACAAATGCTATAGAATGGCTATGAATAATCCCCCATAGGATATATTTTTCATTCATTCCTAACAATCTCCCCCTTTGGCATTGATGGTAACATAGATGAAAAAACATCCAAGTTCCATGAATACCAACTACTATAATAGTGCTGCTCTGAAAATTCTTTTAAGTCCTCTTCATCAATCAAATCTTGCTTCATTTTCCTATTCAGTTCTCTCCAATAGATGTTTCAGATGGTTTTTTCATGCATACTTCTCCCCCATTGACATCAATGAAAAATGTTTCATCATTATGTCTACAACAACTTCAATGTCAAAAGACACTGTTCAGAAAATGCATTCACTAGAGTCCTCATGACTCATCTTAGATACACATACTCCCCCATAGAGGAAGTACCACCATCTGGTCCAAAAGAAAGATAGGGCTCATATACCACTGGATGGATGCAACAATCTGTATCACTTATCAAAAGTAGGCTGGGGCATAACCCCAAGAATACCTCTTAGATACTCAAATGTATCGTTAGGCAAAGGTTTTGTAAATATGTCTGCAATCTACTCCTTTGTGCTTATGTACTCAAGTCTGACTTCTTTCTCTGCAACTTTCTTTCTCACTACATGATAATTTATATCTATATGCTTTGTCTTAGAATGTAACATAGGGTTCTTAGACATACTAACTGTGCCGATGTTATCACAATGCATAACAATAGGCTCAACAAATTTTATTCCAATATCCTTCAGCATTTGTTTCATCCAAATTATCTAATTACAATTGTTTGTTGCTACTACATACTCTACTTTTGCTGTGCTTTGTGAAATATGATTCTTCTTCTTTCTTAGCCAAGAAACTAATCTTCCTCTAAGGAAAAATGCTCCACCAATGGTGCTCTTTTTGTCATCAACACTGCCTCCCCAATTAGCATCTGTATATGCACATAGGGAAAAATCATCAAATTTTTCATACCATAATCCATACTCAATTGTACCTCTTAAGTACCTCAGTATCCTCTTTACTGCTGCATAATGTGATTCTCTAGGTTCAGCTTGAAATCTTGCTACAATTCCAATTGAATCTGCTATATCAGGTCTTGTATGGATCAAATATTGCAATCCTCCAATCATAGATCTGTACTTCTTTTGTTCCACTGTAGGCGTCTCATCTGTACTAGATCACTTGTGTCTGGTTACCGTAGGTGTTCCAACTAGTTTACAGTTCTCCATTCCAAATCTCTTCAATAAGTCATTCAAGTACTTTGTCTAACTTACAAAAATACCATCACTGTTCTGTGTTATTTGCAATCCTAAAAAATATTTCATTTCACCAATCATACTCATTTCAAATTCAGTCTTCATTTCATCTGCAAATTTCTCACTGGCTTCATCTTCTCCTCCAAAGATAATATCATCAACAAAAATAACAACAACTAACAAACCATTTTCAATTTCTTTTGTATACAGGTTGCTATCAGCTGTGCCTTTTGTAAATCCTAATTTCAACAAATACTTATCCAATCTCACATACCAAGTTCTAAGTGCTTGTTTTAATCCATATAAAGCTTTCTTTAGTTTACATACCATATTTCCTTCTTGAGTTAAAGGAAAACCTTTAGGCTACTCAATGTAGAATTCTTCTTCCAATTCTCCATTCAGAAATGATGACTTCTCATCCATCTGATATACTTTGAATTTATTGTAGGTTGCATAAGCCAACAACATTCTTACTGCTTCAATTCTTGCTACTGGTGCAAAATTTTCTTCATAGTCAATTCCTTCTTGCTGTGAGCATCCTTTACGTACCAATCTTGCTTTGTTCCTTACTACTTCTCCTTGTTCATTCATCTTGTTTCTGAATACCCATTTTGTTCCTATAACATTCTTATCTTTAGGTCTAGGGACCAATTCCTATGTCTTGTTCTTTTCAATATGATCTAGTTCTTCTTCATCGCTTTAATCCAATGTTCATCTTCACAAGATTCACCAGTAGATTTAGGTTCAATTTGAGAAATCAAACATAACTATTCTTGTACCTTATTTCAAGTCTGAACTCCTTTGTCTATGCTTCCAATAATCTACTCAACAGGATGATTCCTTGATAGATTCCTGTTAGGTGTCACTATCTCAGTACTTGTTTTTGTTGTAGGTTCTTCAATGGTTCCTTCACTATGGCTTTCATTCAAAAAATCATTGTAAGTTTCATAGAATAATTTAGTGATCTCTAGATTAGGTTTAGGATGAGCTTCTTCATTTGTTTCATAATCAAGCATTCTTTCCTGAATTTTGAACTTTTCATCAACTTTAACATTTGTGCTCTCAACAATAGTCTTAGTTCTCTTATTGTAACATCTATATGATTTTCTCTTCAATGAATATCCAAGAAATATACCTTCATCACTTTTAGAATCAAACTTTCCAATGTCATCATCTCTCTCAATATAACATTTTCTTCCAAAAGTTCTAAAATACTTAAGTGATGGTGCATGTCCAAACCATAGTTCATAGGGTGTCTTGTCTGTGTTTTCTTTGATTTGTACTTTGTTCAATGTATACACTACTGTGTTCATTGCTTCTCTCCAGAATATCTTCACCAAGTCTTTCTAAAATGACATAGCTCTTGTTGCTTTAGTCATTGATATGTTCCTTCTTTCTATAATACCATTTTGCTCAGGTGTCCTAGGGGCTGAAAACTATCTCTTAATACCATTCTCTTTACAAAAAATGTTAAATTCTTTTGAAGTAAATTCTCCACCTCTATCTGATCTCAAACATTTAATCTTCATTTCGGATTCATTCTCAACTTTGTTCTTAATGATCTTAAACTTATCAAATGCTTCAAATTTTTCTTAAAGAAATGTAATCCACATCATTCTTGTAAAATCATCAACAAGAATCATAAAATAACTTTCTCCATAGAATCCTCTAGTCCTTGTAGGACCGCTCAAATCAGTATGAACAATCTCCAACTTTTTTGCTATTGTGAACTTCTTGCTGGGAAATGAGCTTCTCTTCTATTTAGCCATCACACATTCCTTGCAAATCATGTTAGTAGGCTTCATAATTTTAGGCAAATCTCTTACTGCAAGTATAGTACTCACTTTCACAATGTTATCAAAGTTTATATGACAAAATCTTGTGTGCCATAACCAATTGTCATCAATCTTAGTAATCAAACATGTCATCTCATTAGGATTCAACTGAAATACATTACCTCTGGTTCTAGATCTAGTACCAATCAAATTACCATCCTTGTTTTTTATCACTCAAGTTTTCTTAGTAAACCAAACTTGATATACCTTATCAACTAGCTATCCAACACTCAAAAGATTATGTTTCAAACCATCAAAAAAGTAAACATCATTAGTATTAGTTTTTCGATCAAGAGTAATAGATCCTATACCCTTAATCAAACAAGGTGCATTGTTTCCAACTCTAACAACTTCTCCATCATAATTGTTAAACTTTATGAACTTTTTCATGTCTCTAGTCATATGATGTGACCAACCACTGTCTATAATCCAATCAGCTCTCTTTTCTACTTGAGAAACTAAAGCTTTTTCTTCCTTAATTTTAGTTTCAGGATTTTGTTCTTTAATTGATACAAATCCTATATCATTATTATTCTCAGTATCACTTTCACTTAAAGTTTTCTCCACACTAGCTTCAAGTTCTTCATCATTTGCATAATAAAATTATTTAGATCTCATAGGAATATAGTTCTTCCTATACTTCTTAACTCTCTTAGGACATTTAGATGCAAAATGACCATATTCTTGACAAGTCCAACATTTAAAATTTTTCTTACTATCTGGTTCTCTCTTTACAAGCAAGGCAATACCTTCTTCAATCCTCCTCTCTTCTTCATTTCTAGATCTACTCCTGCTAGCATAATCTCCACTCACACTTATACTTCTCGAAAAAGTAGGGCAAACACTAAGAGCATTGAATGCTATCTCCATTCTAGGTAAGTCTCCTGAAAACTTAGGTTCATCTCCGCTACTTCCAGTCTTCCAAGAAGAGTCTCTCTGGTGAAGTTTGTAGTACAAGGTATAACTTGTTGAATCATCTGTGTTGTCTGCTTAAATGCAGGAGTCAATGTCCTCATAATTTTCCATATCACTTCATTCTCTATCTTTGTTCCTCCACAAGATTTTATACCTATAACAATCTCTGACATTCTACCAATATAGCTTGTAACAGATTCATCTTCTATCATTCTAATATCTTCAAATGCACATATCCAATTATGTAATCTAACTTTCTTTGCATGTTCATCACCTTCAAAAATAGATTGTAAAGCTAACCAAATTTCATGAGATGTCTTTAGATATTTTACTTGACTGTACTCATTCTCTAGAAGGGCTGACACAAGTTCTTCTCTAGCAAGTATGTTACACATGAATAGATCTCTTTCTCCATCAGTACAATCTTCAATTTTGTCCTCATCAATGATAGTCTTCTCATTCTTTATGATGAACCAATAACCTGGTCCTAAAAAAAGTAGGCGTGTCTTCATCTTTTCTTTCCAGCTGTCAAAATTTACTCCGTCAAACTTAGGCCTTTCTTTCTTGAAATGATTCGCCATGGATCTCCTTAAGCTATTAAACTTTTCCTTCAAGGACCTTCCGCTATGATACCAATTGTTAGAAAGTAAAGTCCACAAAGATAACTGAGAGGGGGGGGGGGGGGGGTGAATTAGTTATCAGATAAATATAACTTTTATCAACTTCAATAGATTTTAACCATGTAAGCAATGTAACCAACAACCATAGAAATATATTCATACACAATAACAAAATGACACAAGATATGTTAACTAGGGAACCTCTTGATCAAAGAGTAAACCCTGGTGGGAATGATGCCCACAAAAGATGCACTAATATGAAAGTTCCTTGTGAGAGGATGGACTCTATTAGGAGTCTTATGAAATAAATTTAGTACATATGTGTCCCTATTAGGAGACTTTGAATCCCTGTTAAAATATTCTAACTCTGTTAGGAGTTATGGAAGACAGAAGGACCCACTGCCCAAATAGCTTCAGGGTAAGATCACCAAACTCGCTGTCCAACTGATCTTTGTATTACTCAATAGAATAATACCAAAATATTACTGATCTCAAAAATTCAATACTCCTTCTCTGACTGTTCCAAATTGCACTGACTGCTTCTTCAGATCTCAATACCAGATCTCTATACTTCACATATCCTCTTTCAACAAATTCTCTTTCACAATTCCTTAATTCACTTTCTCATTACATATTACACTACAAAAAGGAAAACATTCCTTCCTTTATACCACACTCAAGTAATTACAAATGAGTTGGCATACAAATTACAAAATAAAATTTTCCACACGTTATATCAAAATTACACAAAACTGTCAGCTTCCAATTAAGATAATTCTTTGCTCGCGTGACCTTGGATCTTACACTCATGTCCACATCACTATAAACATATTTTCAACTACCTCATAATTGCGCATGATCAGATTTCATCCCGATTAGGAGATATCATCCGATTTCCACAAACTGCTACTTAGGAACACTGCCTGAATACTGCTTCCAATGATTTCCTCATAACTGTCAAGAATAAATGAATTTACATTTGTGCTCTTAACCATGGTCTTATAACACATCATAGAGTAATTCCTCAACATCGCATAGCTTCATCTTCAATATCCCAAGTGTGCTAACTCAAACACTGTCTGCTTCTCTGCTAATCTTTAGTAGATTACTATGTTGACATCAATGACAATCACAGTCATGAATGCAACAACAACTGCTAAAAAATGGCTATGAATACTCCACCATAGGATATATTTAGCATTCATTCCTAACAATTATGTCTATGGATGTGTTCCATATCTTTCTAGGTAGGTCATGATAGTATGATAGGACATCTATGCATAATGGTAGAAGGAATGTTTACACTATTATTTCTAATGGGATGAAACAATTTTTAGGATAGAATTGAAGAGTGTATATCATCATATTAGGATTAGGGAAGGTGATGAGTGGAAGACTGCATTTAAGATAAATTAAGGTTTGTATGAGTGGTTGGTAATGCCTTTTGGATTGTCTAATGCACCTAGTACTTTAATGAGGTTAATGAACAAATTCTTGAAGGAATTATTGGATAAGTATGTCATTGTGTACTTGGATGAAATCTTTATTTTAAGTAATAGGAAAGAGGAACATTTGTTGCATGTTAACCAAGTATTGCAGAGGTTGAGAGAAGATAAGTTGTAGATAAATATCAAGAAGTGTTCTTTCATGAAATAGGAGTTGGTATACTTAGGATGTGTGATATCTTCTAAAGGATTGAAGATGAATCCTAAGAAAGTAGAATCCATTATTGAGTGGTCCATATTAAGGACAGTTGGAGAGGTAAGATCATTTCATGAGTTAGCTAGTTTCTACTAAAAGTTCATTAGAAACTTTAGTTCCATCTGTGGACCGATGAAAAAAACTATGAGAGGAGATAGGAAGGAGTTCAAATGGAAACATGGAGCACAAAGGACCTTTTAATTATTGAAGAATAAGGTGATAGAACAACCGATATTAGCTTTACCTGATTTAAATTAGGTATTTCAAGTGGACTATGATGCTAGTGGAAATGTAATTAGACCTATCTTGAATCAAGAAGGACAACCTATTTTTTACTTTAGTGAGAAGATGAATGATGCTAAGAAAAGTTATTTAGTGTATGATTAAGAATTTTATGCTATAATTCAGGCTTTGAAGAAATGGAGACATTATTTATTGCTTAAGGGGTTTGTACTTTATATTGATCATCAAGCATTGAAGTAATTGACTAGCCAAGGTAAGTTGAATCAGAGAAATATGAGATGGGTTGATATTATGTAGAGTTATATATTTGTGTTGCAGCATAAGAGTGGCATGTCAAATAATTTTTCTCATGCTTTGAGTAGGAGAAGGACTTTGTTGACTGAAATGAAGATTGCAGTGTTGGGGTTTGATAAATTGAAGGTATTGTATGAGGAAGATCCATACTTCAATGAACCTTGGAAAGCTTGCAAAGAACCTATTGTTGCACACATAAGTAAGTGGTTTGATTATTTTGTTCAAGATGGATTTCTATTTAGGAGAAGTCAGTTATGTATACCTAGAATTTCCATGAGAGATAATTTGATTAAGGAGAAACATAGCAGGGGTTTAGTAGGACACTTTGGTATTGATAAGATAGTAGCCTTACCGAGTGAGAATTACTTTGGGCACACGTTTAGAAGGATGTGAAGAATTTTGTATAGATTTGTAAGGTATGTCAAGTTTTAAAAGGTAGTAGTCAGAATGTGGGGTTGTATACACCTTTCACAATACCATCCAGACCTTGGGAAGAGATTAGTATGGATTTTGTACTTAGTTTTCCAAGAAAACAAAGAGGTTACGATTCTATCTTTGTGGTTGTAGACAAATTTTCTAAGATGACACATTTTATTCCTTGTAGGAAGTCAACTGATGTAGTGCATGTAGTTGACTTATTTTTCAAGGAGATTGTTAGATTACATGGATTACCTAAGAGAATTGTTTTATACAAGGATAGTAGATTTGTTGGTAATTTTCGGAGCACACTCTAGAAGAAGATGAAAATTGATTTGAAGTATAGTTCTACTTTTCATCCACAAATTGATGGACAAACAAAGGTTGTGAGAAGGAGTTTAGGGAACTTGTTGAGGTGTTTAGTTGGAGATAAGCCTGGAAGTTGGGATTTAGTTTTTCCTCAAGCAGCGTTTTCTTATGACAATTCAGTAAATAGGAGCACAAGGAAAAAACCATTTGAAGTGGTTACTGGGTTTAATCCTAAGGGAGTAGTAGAACTAGTGAATATCAGTCATAAAGTTAGGAAGAGTGATGAAGGTGAGGAGTTTTTTGAGAGTATGAAATCATTGCATGAAGGAGTGAGACATCATTTTGAGGAAATGAATCAAGTTTATAAGAGGAGAGATGGTATGAAGAGGAGACACAAGGAGTTTAAAGTGGGAGATGAAGTTAAGGTATACTTGCCGAAGGGTAGACTTCCTATTGGTACTTATAACGAGTTGAGGATGAAGAAATTTGGTCCTTGTAAGATCTTGAGGAGATTTGATTCAGGAAATGCATATGAAGTGGAACTACCAAATGACATAGATATATCACCAGTATTTACTATTGCACACTTATATGAGTATCATGAATCAAATGGTGGTGGTATTGATGAGTCATATGTTGAAAAATAGTATCCTAGGAAGAAAAAGGATCAGATAGAGCATATTTTGGATAGTAGAGTTGGTAGGAGAACAAGAGGTAAGCAGTAAATGGAATATCTTATCAAATGGAATGAAAAACTAGTTGAAGATTCATCATGGATTTCTCAAGTTGAGGTTGAATAGTTTGTTTCTCCTTTAGCTCCAAAAAAGTGAGAGGCTCACTTTTAAAGTAACCTAGGTGTTTGATGTAGGAGCATCTTGGGATCTAAGAAATCTTGCATCAACCAAAAAGATATTTGGTTTTCTATTGATCAATCAAGTATTTCGAGTTGCGGTCAATTTGTACTTGTTTTTTTGATTTACAAATTCTTAAGTATATTTATGGCTTCATCATGAACCCTATCCTATGATCATAGCTCATTTGATTTTATTGCATGCGAGTTATTGTAGATTGTTTGCAATACTATCCAGTTATTCATTTTTCGGTCAGTCTTTGTGTTCACTGATTAATTTTCCAATCTACCGATTGGAATTCCAAGTTGCAATCATGCTAGCACATTTCTATGTTTGAAACCAACTTTCTTATATGATCGTATCTCTTATTTTATTCATTGGAAGTTGTTTTAAGGGATTTAGGTCTCAACCTAATTATTGTATTACATTTTCTCTATTATTGGGAAATGTGATATTTTTTGGGCTGACTAATGATTGTAATAACTCTATATAAGCTTATGGACTTATTCATATGGGATAGGCGATCTTCATAATTTTATTTGGTCATAATATGGCTATAGTTTGTAAGAGAATTTTAGATCATAATTAGGCATGTATGCTTGGCAAGTAGGGCTCCATGTTGTAGATTTGTTGTAATTGATTTTATGATAATAATTGAAGGATGATCTTTCATTTCTTTTATATCTTGGCTATTATTTCTATTGTGTTGTGTTGGCTGCAAGGATTAGACTAATCTCTTGTGGGTTTCTCTATCCTTGACTACATCACAATGACAACCATTATTGACAACACCACCAGATAACATTATCCTCACATTATAAAAATATTTTCTTTAGGAAGATCATCATTATTATTATTCTTGGAGAAACGTCATCTGGGAAAAGTCTAACATCTAGATCATGAATAATATTTTGATAAGAGTTAAAGAAATAAAGGTTATATGCCACATGATGGTTAGGAGCTAGATTTTGGAAGGGATGAATATAATTAGGAGGGTTAATCTTGTTCATAAATACCCTTATGTAATCTACATATTTCATGCATTTTGTTAAAATTTGATCAAGAAAAATACATGAAACATTGATAATGGTTTTGAAATATTCTTTATAAGGAACATATATGTTGGTTATCTTCAAAATTCCATATGTAAGAATTACATGAAGGAACAAAAGCATTATGAATTGCATAAAAGTTGAATTCAGTCCATGCAATTTATAAAGAGAAGTGAGAAAAATGTAGGTACCTATGTTATTGCATTCCAACCCAATTTATAGAGCTGCATGTTAATAAATACACAACTAGATCTTAAAATAGGAATGTGATAAAGATACCATCTTAATTTGATGCAAAAAAAGAGCTAAATTTCAATGCATACAATATAGATCTAGAGATAGAATATAACACAAAGATTAGGATGTAAGTTTCACATGTAGGGTTCACCAAAATGTATGATGAGAAAATGGGTGCAAAGGCTAAGATTTTTCTAGATGCCAAATCCCACATAAATTAGGAAATCAAAACCTCCTACAAAGGAATCTAATTAGCAGAACCAAAAAAGTAAGGGTGTTAATGCATGATTTACACAATGTAGGGTTTTTAGATTTGTGTAGAATATAGAGATGGTAAGGAAATGAGTGGAAAATGATAAATGATAGAAAATATGATCTATGAAAGTAAGTGAAAAGGAAAATAGATGAGAACCAATACAACTGGAAAATAAGATAGAGGAAATGATGCTTTGAAACTATATTTGACTATTGTCAAGATGTTAGAATTTGTTTTAACTTCACATTTTGAAACATGAGACCTATAGCTAATTGTTGTGCATATTTCAACCAAAAAGTTTAGGGAAAAGTCAAGATTTCAAGGACAAGTCGAGAGGTTGACTTGTTTCCAACTTCTCAAAATCTAATGAAACTTTCCATGGACCTGCAACTATGTTTGTACCTTCCAGATCTGGATCTACAACCATGTATCCTATTCCTACATACAAAAAAGAAGGGGAAGAACATTGAGGGGAGGTTTTTTCCCAAGTCAAACCCCTCTTTATGAATCAACCTTGAAATGAAATAAAATAAGATGTATTTTGTCATGTAGAAAACATTAGATCTAAATAATGAAGTATATCATACCATATAGATGCAATTACCTCCTAAAATGTGATCAAATCTGTTGAAACAATGGATTTGACTAAACACAAAAACCCAAAAGGAAATCATGTAAGATAAAACCTCATTTAGTAGGTGTTTTAATTTTACACAATATTTGATTAGGTCCAAGAGAGAGAAGATGAAGGCTTGATGGATGAATGTAGGTCTCCCTCCTTGATGTCATTCTCCTTTGCTTGGACTCCAATAGAGGAAATAATATAGATCTATAAAAAGAAACACCTTTGTACCATGATAGGAATGAATACTTGAATGATTCATTTCTCTTTATAGATTTCCTTCACTTGAATGGTGAATTTAATAATAGATCTCTTGATAATGAGTGCACAATAATAAATTTATTTCTTGCCTGAGAATGTATCTCTAAAAATGAAAGGAGAATATATAATTTTATACACATTTTGGGGTCCAAATTGAATCCAAATGGACCACAAATCTAACCCTAAGAGAAATACCTCAGCATTGGGACCTAGGCCGACTTTGGGCCCAAAACCATAGGTATAAGTTGGCCGGTTGACTTGTACCCATGGACAAGTTGATAGGTTGACTTGTTCTAGGTAAAATAGGCCCAAAATACTAGGGGATGTCATGGGATGTGAAAAATAATGGAGGGAGAAAATTCAAGTTGCCAAGTTGTCAGGACAGACTCTAAAATCCACAAATAAATGCACATGACCTAGGTGAGGAAATGAATTATGGGATTGGATGGAAAATGAGAAATCATGCATAGAAGAAATATCCAAACTAAAGTTAAAGGAATATTGAAGGAGGAGCATGACTCATATTTTAATTAGATATGAATTAAGGAACCATATAAGGTCCTACCATAGAAAACACACTAAAGTAGGCACACTATGGTCCCAAAGTGAGCACAAATTTAGGATGATTTAGTTTGTAAGTTTTTAATTATTGTAATCCTTGTAATATGTATAGAGGAATTATAATCTTATGCACATGACATTGATGTATCATCTGGATCCTTTAGGTGATGGCATGGTATTATATGAATATAATTATGTTTTTTTTTACTTCAAGATATTTATACTTTTTGTTATGGAAAATGAAATAACTACAAAAATTTAGATTCAGATTAAAATGAACATATTATTGATCATATGATTATTTATTAGTTATATTTAATAATGTAATTAATGTTGTTAAGTAGCGACATCTTGGGAACCTTGGAGAACGTAGACTATCTTGAGACTTGTAACTCAATGATAAGTCACATTAACAAATTTAATGTTAAATACTAGATTAAGATGCTTTCATTTTTAATTCTTTATTAATGTAATGTTTAATTGAACTTGTATGTATCTTTTATGTTATAAAAATTATTGCATGGACCTAAGACTAGTTTAGACCATTTTCTCATGGGTTCTCGAGTGGGGAATTACATGAACTGCCTACTATCTATATCTATTTTGCACTAATGGCAATGTTAAATTATTATTTTCAGGTATATCTATATAATAAATAAATAATTAAATATTCAATAATTTCCACATGAAAATGATCAACAAACATGTTCCATACAGGTATGATCTCTCTATAAGTAGGACATCAATATATGCCAAGATTGGATTGATGACGATATTAATTTCTAATGCGGCCTATGGTCTCAAATATTATATAAATGATAAAATTATCATATAGTCAAGGGTTATATGAATATTAAATTATATTTCCTTAAAAAAAAACTCATAGGTCTTTAGTGAGTTATGAAGTAAAATATTATACTTACTTTCAATTTTTGAATATATCATCTTTGGATAATTATAAAAAACTATTGGAACTCCATTGTGTGTGTAGGGTAGGCTATAATGATTAACTATTATGTTTTGAAAAAAAATAGTCTTAATTATTCATAAAATCAATTTCTATTAGCTCAATGGAATGATAAATAAATATCCCATGAGTCCACATTGTAATGATGGGTAGTGATGCAACATGTAGATTGATTTTCTATAGAAGTGATGCATTGACATATGGTAATAATGAATCAATGATAATTAGTGTATAATGAGAGATATGGGTCCAAACACCATATTGATGGTAAAGAGAATGTTTTAGTGAAGGCCATTTCCATGAACTACCCAATTTTGTATGGAAGAACCCCAAATATTTAAGGTCTTCTAAATGAGTTCAAAATCCTTTTAATTTTGACAATAATTTGAAAAATAAAATGGTTAATAAATCTTATAAAATCTCTTCAATGATAACAAGTTCTTATGAATTGTTTCAAGATAAGTTATTATGATATGGTGGCACTAAGTGATGAAACCAAACTCTTTCTTTATTCTTACTTATTTAGGCAATGTACAGAAATAACAATTGTTATCCTATTATTTTTAATATTAATCAAGAGTATCATCATATCTTAATATTGATAAAAGCATTGGATGATGTGCATGATCTAATGGTCCCTATAGCATTCAAATTTGTAATTTTTAAAAGAGAAATAATTAATGAATAATTTTATTGGAGTATATGGATATTTTATAATTTTTTTCAAATCAATCAATACATTTTAGGAAACAATAGTGATATTTAATAATCATATAATAAATGAATCTTAGAGCTCAAGGGGATCTTTTATTATTGTGTAAGAAGAATTAACTAGAGGCCTTTGATGAAGTTGAGACAAATACTCATGGTTCATCAAATCTTGAATGATAAATCACTTATTGTTTAATGGCACATTGATTATAACTCTTATGTGTTGAGTGATAAAAAATTGATATCCTTGATAGATAATAATCAATATTATTTTAATTTTTTAAGTAGTAGAAGATATAATTAACAAGGAGGATTTATCCTAGTTCATTCATTTCTATTTTCTTATAATATTGATAGGTTACTTCTAGATGAAATCCTAAGAAAAATCTATAAAAATATAGTCTTTCCTTACATTGCACATACAAAATTTTAGTGGAAGTTTTCTATTTTCTACGTGGTGACTATATAAATTAATTATTTAAGGATTTTGAGAAAACCTTTTTAATAAATATAATCATTCTTAGAAATTTAGTAACTATTTTTTTAATCTCCCATTTATCTCTTTTCATTTACAAAAGCCCTTGTTAGAGTATAAATAGTTTATTCGACAGCTATAATACCACACATAATCACATAATGAACTAAAGAAACCAATATAACATAAAGAATGTAAAAAAGTTCCAGAGGAGAGTATCAAGAAATAGGTTCTATGTTTTACAGTAAAGATAGCAAAATACAATAGAATACAAATGTAATAAAATAAAATCTTCATAATGTTCATGAGGAAGCTTTCTTATTTAGACAAGATAAAAGAGAGGACAATGTAGGATTATGAATAGTGTCACAATAAGATGAAGTGAGACAAAAAAAAACAAAAAACCTAAAATTTCCCTTTGTGAATATAACTAAATAGTATCATTAAGACCTAGATATAGACCAATAAAAGTAATATACCCCATTTACACAAATAATTTGATTACAATTAAGAGGATATTTTTCAATCACAATATCCTATTTTCTTCTCTATTTTATGAAATATATACTACATATTATAGATTTGTATATCATATATTGCATGAGAGATATCATATCTCATAACTATACTCCTACTCCTATACATAGACCATTTGTTCTAACAATTTATGATACACACACACTACTTGTGTTATTTCAACTAGCACACTAACAAATCTAATCATGCAAAATCCATAATAAATATGTGACTTGTTACTCCCACTCTTATTTTACCATAATACACATTATCATTTAGTCCATGTGAACACTAACACAATTCCCTAACAAAAGTCCCCTTAGGTATAATTTATCAAGCAATAGAAAAATATGAGAGTATAAAGATGTGTCTTGACAATAAGGACCAATAAGGTACTATACATAAAATATTTCTTATCAATAGAGTAAATGATAAAAAATATAGGAGAAAGCCCATCCTTGAAAGAGAGAAAATACATGTATAAGGCATCAAATGATGAGAGAAAAATCAATATTGTCTCCCAAGAAATAAATTTTACACCAATATAGAATCAATATCCTTACAAATGAGAGAAAGAAATACAATACATATCCCACCAAAAGTAAGTAGCTTTGGTAACAATTGTGAATGTTGAAGAGGAACTAAAATTTGAAAATGACAATTCTTACCTTGTAAAGTTGCATTCTAAAGATATATGTAGAAGAAAATCTCAATCTAAGAAGATACATGGGGTAAGAGGTCTCATGATGCATGGATACAAAAATAGCTCAAGTTCCATGTGAAATAGAAAAGTATTTAACAAAGCAATGAAGTAAAATCCATTTAAATACCTTTAGGAATTGTAAATTATAATCTCTAAAAATAAAAGATGATGTGATAGATACATTATTTAATTACTATGAAGAGAAAATGAATATCCTTAAGCACTCTTGTTGAATTCATAATATTAGACAAACTGTATAAATTTATAAAACCTATCAAAAATTTATCCCATAAATCTAAACTTAAAAGAAAAAAATACTACCAGATTTAAATAATAAAAACCATAGAAACAATAATTCTATAGAACTAGGAGTCAAAAGAGATAGAAGATTAATAGAAATCTCAATAAATAAAGTGGGCGAAAGAGCATCAACTTAAGTGACCAAAATTTCTATGAGATATAATTTAAAATAATGTATGAATGTGAATATTAGTTTAAGGAAAGATAATATAGTTAAGGGAAATATTAAATGGTGTATACAAAAAATTTATAATAAGTCACCCTACTATCTATTACATGTATACCCTCCATGTATCTAGTAATCACTAAATTAGGTAAGAACTCAAAATTTCCCCTTCTCAACTATGTACAATCTATTAGACAGAAAAGAGATTGTATATATTAGAATGAAACATCTTACAATGGTATTGGTTTTTGTTCCTCCTATCTCACTAGTTGTTTTAGGGTATCAACCTACTAGGAAGAAGGGATTCAAGAGTATGGAGGAGAAGGAGGAGGAGGTGAAAGAATTGGTGTTAGGACTAAAGAGAAAGGTGGTCATGGAGTTGCCTTCAAAGCTATATTAAATCTTATCCTCCTCCTCCTTCACTTGTTCTCTATAATGGTTTTGTATGATCTTCAACTTGTTTTTTAACCCACTCTAACATTATTTGTAAAATGTAGGTTTTAAGTTCATTTCTTTTCATCTCTTCTTTTCTAACAATAAAAGAACCCCCATTCAATTGATGTAGTTTCAAAATTGAAGTGTTTCTTCTATTAAGAGTGAGGATGATCGTAAGATATATTTACCTCAGACATCTTCTAATTATTCTTATAGATACTGCTTTTGTTAAAGCTTTAATAAAAACAAATTTTGGCATAGACTAATCGACTATTTCCATGGATTTCTTAACAAAATTATCCGTATTTTAAGAAGGGTCAAGATACACATATTCTTAGACACCTTCTGAATATTATTCTCACTTCTCACTTCATACTCATCTAGCAAGTTATCTTGAAAGTATTTTAATGTTCATATCAACAAAGAATGAACAAATCAACGGTCTAATATTTTTCAATGGGATTGAATCTATCCCTTAGCTTATACAAGCACATTGTCATATTCAGCATCTCTTTCTCTATTATCCTAATATGTTGTGTGGTACAATTCTAGAATTATACTTGTTAGTAATGAGCTACTAAAATTCAACAACTTCCTTATGAATCTCCAAAGAATGATATTTTGATTGGAGGTACCAGTGTAGCTTACATGGCACTAGTACAAGTCACTAAAATCTATGTATGGAAGGGTTTTTGATTGGATGAACTAGTTTTTTAGGGCAACTATCACTTGAGTTGAGTCTGGAGGCAACGTAGTCGGTGTAACAGCTGACAGATACGCCATGATCCCCATATTATCCCTGAGCTGTAAAAGGTGCAAAAGACTAAACAGTAGAAAGCGAGGATACCATTTTTAGATTTATAGAAATTTTCTCACATAATTGTATATTTCTTATTTTGAAAAAGATTATTTAAGTAAGAAGCTGAAAGGTACGCCAATAAAGGGTATGTCTGAGCTCATGGTGTGGACAAAAAACCTCAAACTGAGAGATATAAACGACGAAAGCTTACGTCCTCCACATAATCGGTTTGGCCATATCTTACTGGATTCTTCTTTCAGCCGAATGGTTATTAAATATGAATGGTCATTCAAACAAAAAAAGGCGAGATTATTACAATGGACAACTCCCCTTATTTAAACAAAAAGTTGAGATTATTACGATGGACGACTCCGCTTATTTAAAGCGGTGCTAAGCACACAAATTCTTTGCCATTTCCAGTCAATCTTTCTGCAACAGAAATGGCAAGAGGTGTCATATTTGTGAGAATTTTTCTATTAATATTGATTGTGATGATAATATCTGATTTAATTTCAGCTCAGTATGACTGCCAAGGGTGTGCAGGCGATGACGATTGCAAACCATATGGCTCTGATCTGTTTTACGATCCTTTTTTGAAATGTTGTTTTACCCTTTGAGCATCTAGGAGCTTTTAGATACAGTTTGCAAAGTGCTGATTATTATCGTCCATAATAAATTCTTTTTTTTTATCTCAATGCTACCTAAAATAAGTGTCATGTAGTGGCTAAGTACTTGTTTACAAAAGGAGAAGTAATAGTGTATTGATTTTTTAAAATTATAATAGACGTAATAACTTTTTTAATAATTAAGAAATTGTAATGTAAAATCATATTGATAACATTAATGATAGTTGAAATTTTAAGAATAAAAATCTAATTATAATGTTAAAAATACTATGTATTCTTTTTAACCATAATTTTAATTTTAATTAAATGTGTTTTAATTAATGATTAAACTACATAATTATAATGTTCTATTTTAATATAGTTGTAACAATAAATAATTTTATTTTTAATTAAAATTATTTCAACAATTATAACTTATAAATTATAATTAATTTTGATACTAATTTTATTTTTTATTTTTATTATTTCTTAATCTTAATTTAATTTTATTATTATATTTTTAATTTATAAATGATCACTAAAGTTACATTATTATGATATGTAGTATATTGTAATATTATATATTTTATATAGTTTTTCACAATTTAACGAGGAATTAATCCATTAGATAGAAGTGCTAATAATGATGCGGAGAATGATGACATAACATTAAAGCACCTCTTTTGAATTCCTAAAAACTCGTGTGTAACACATCAATTCAAGAAGTCCATAAAATGATACTGAGTTAATAATTAGGAGATGAAAACTATTATTTTGTTATTTTTATAGAAATAAATGGCAAAAATAATGCATTGTGAGTATAAAATTGCTAATAAAATTGATATATTTTAGAATCCGAGAATTTCATGTATAAGACTCAAATTAATTTAACCAATCAAATGATAGAAAAATGATTTTTACAAATTATAAAGTTAAAAAAATTGCATGTAGAATTTAGAAAATGTAAAATTTATATCAAAACAAAAAATACAAAATATTGTAATTGGTTTAAAGTGTTTTATTTAATCACTAGTTAAGAGGAACAATTCAAAAAGTGATACAATAGTACTTAGCCTACCGACAAGTACTAACAAGGCTGCAGAGCAGCCAAGTTCTTAGATTCCTTTGTTCCCGATGCAATAGACATGGACAAACTTGATTGAATAAACTTCACAAAAGTGGAAAAAGAAAAAATATTTCTTGATATATACATTAGGACATGGAACCTTTGATTTTCTACGTGATGGACCATGATATTTGTGATGCTATTGGTGAGAAGTAATATGAATTTGTAAAAATATTTTGTACAATTAAAATTTTTAAAATTGAAAATCAATTTGTTTACATTACAAATAATAATCTTTAATAAATATAATTTTTATATATTTTATTATTGGCACAATCATTGCATCTCTTTTGATGCAAGTGTTAGTTCTAATATTTCAAGCAAGTTTATTTTCTCACATATATTTGGTATCATCCAGTTTAAGTTTCTATTCTCTAAATTAGATAGATAAAATGAAATAATTCTTAAAACATCCAAGAATTCTACTACTCAACTTATTATTTGACAAATATAAAATTTTTAAATTTTCAAATTCACAAATAATATTTGAAATAGAACCACTAAAATTATTTCTAACTAATGAAAGCAATATAATAACTTTTATATATTTGCTATTTATTTGTAGAATTTCTCCATCCAATAAGTTATTGACAATTCTATATATTAAAGAGATGTGAGATCCCAAAACCAAATTGGAATAAAGCCAATGTGATAGTTTTGCGGAAAATCTAAGCATCTAAAGAAATATTGAGTTGAAATAAATGTAGGGAAATCCGCTCTAATGTTACATTGATGTAATACTAAATGCCAAAGCTAAAATGTGGGAATGATAGAATCGCTCATGACACTAGCTTTGGCTGGACGTGACGACAGTGTAGAAATTGGCTTTGGCTGAGAAGTGGCAGATTATTTTCCTTTGCAGACAATAGTAGTCCAAGTGACATCATCTTTGGAAACCTATGGAGCAAATGAAATGTTTGGTTTGTTTTGAGGATCCTTGGGCTTATAAACAACAATATTTAATCTTGCAATTTGCGGAATGACAACGGAAGTAGATATTTGGTAAATTCAAATACATAACTTGCTGGATAAAGAAGTACCCACCAATGTGAATATCAATTGATTCCCTAAGGTCTTGGCCAAGGTCAATTTCAATACAAACCTTCTTTTGAGGGTGAGCGTAAGAAAAATGCTTAGGCTTTGTGCATACCACCATATCTAGGGATTGAGTGATATTCTATAGAAAAGGCCAGCAAGGCAGAGGCAAATGAGGAAATTTGACCCAAATGGGCACTTTAAGCTTCTTATAGCCAGAGACTAAAAAATCTTTTGACCAAAGCTAAAAAACAAGAAGAGAAGTGCAGACAAACTAGGGACAATGTTTGAGAACACCCTCGACATGAAAAAGTTTCCCAAAGAGGAATAGGAAAAACCCTTTGGTAAGGTTAAGCACACCATCAAAGTGTACCCCATGAGGAAGCCAAGACTTGGAAACCCAATCCTTTAGCACACTTTTAGACGAGACTCTACCCACAAAGTAACCAATTAAAGTAAATTTTTCTAACCATTCACAAGCCTTATCGAAATCCTGCAAAGGCAAAAAAACATCTAGGGAAGGAGATTACTTACCTTGTGAAATATCTCGGGGACAAATGTTTTGGACACTCGCTCGGTGGAGCCATGAATACTTGTAGCCAACACTTTGGCACTCGTAACAATTTTTGAGCCAAGAGTGGTTGGAGCCATAATAATTAGTGCGGTATGATGTAATTGGTGGGAGACCAAGGTACAAAAATCCTAAAAAACCTATGGATGCAGGAGAACGGTATAGTTGCATAGACAACAAATCTCTATCCAAGTAGACACTTCTTCTTGCTACCTAGTTTTTTTCTCATACCAAGGAGAGATGATATATTAATAAATATTTTGGATACAGTTTGCAAAGTGCTAATTATTATCATCCGTAATAAATTCCTCTTTTTATCTGAATGCTACCTAAAACAAGGTTGCAGAGCAGCCAAGTTCTTAGATTCCTTTGTTCCCAATGCAATAGACAAACTTGATTGAAGAAACTTCACAAAAGTGGAAAAAGAAAAAATATTTCTAGCTATATACATTAGGACATGGAACCTTTGATTTTCTACGTGATGGACCATGATATTTGTTATACTATTGGTGAGAAGCAATATGAATTTGTAAAAATATTTTGTATAATTAAGATTTTTAAAATTGAAAATCAATTTGTTTACATTACAAATAATAATCTTTAATAAATACAATTTTTATATGTTTTACTATTGGCACAACCATTGTACCTCTTTTGATGCAAGTGTTAGTTTTAATATTTCTAACAAGTTTATTCTCTCACATATATTTGGTATCATCCTGTTTAAGTTTTTATTCTCTAGATTAGATAGATAAAATAAAATAATTCTTATAACACCTAGGAATTCTACTACTCAACTTATTATTTGACAAATATAAAATTTTTAAATTTTCAAATTTACAATTAATATTTGAAATAGAACCACTAAAATTATTTCTAACTAATGAAAGAAATATAATAACTTTAATATATTTGCTATTTATTTGTAGAATTTCTCCATCCAATAAGTTATTGACAATTCTATATATTAAAGAGATGTGAGTTCCCAAAACCAAATTGGAATAGAGCCAATGTGATAGTTTTGCGGCAAATCTAAGCATCTAAAGAAATATTGAGTTGAAATAAATGTAGGGAAATCCACTCTAATGTTACACTGATGCAATACTAAATGCCAAAGCTGAAATGTGGGAATGATAGAATCGCTCATGACACTAGCTTTGGTTGGAGGTGACGACAGTGTAGAAATCGGCTTTGGCTGAGAAGTGGCAGATTGTTTTCCTTTGTAGACAATAGTAGTCCAAGCGACATCATCTTTGGAAACCTATGGAGCACATGAAATGTTTGGTTTGTTTTGGCTTATAAACAACAATATTTAATCTTGCGATCTGTGGAATGACAATGGAAGCAGATATTTGGTAAATTCAAATACATAACTCGCTGGATAAAGAAGTACCCACCAATGTGAATATCAATTAATTCCCTAAGGTCTTGGCCAAGGTCAATTTCAATAAAAACCTTCTTTTGAGGGTGAGCGTAAGAAAAATGCTTAGGCTTTGTGCATACCACCATATCTAGGGACTGAGTGATATTCTACAGAAAAGGCTAGCAAGGCAGAGGCAAATGAGGAAATTTGACCCAAATGGGCACTTTAAGCTTCTTATAGCCAGAGACTGAAAAATATTTTGACCAAAGCTAAAAAACAAGAAGAGAAGTGCAGACAAACCAGGGACAATGTTTGAGAACACCCTCGACATGAAAAAGGTTCCCAAAGAGGAATAGGAAAAACCCTTTGGTAAGGTTAAGCACACCATCAAAGTGTACCCCATGAGGAAGCCAAGACTTGGAAACCCAATCTTTTAGCACACTTTTAGACGAGACTCTACCCACAAAGTAATGAATTAAAGTAATTTTTTCTAACCATTAACAGGCCTTATCGAAATCCAGCAAAGACACAAAAGCATCTAGGGAAGGAGATTACTTAACTCGTGAAATACCTTGGGGACAAATGTTTTGGACACTCGCTCGGTGGAGCCATGAATACTTGTAGCCAACACTTTGGCACTCATATCAATTGTTGAGCGAAGAGTGGTCGGAGCCATAAAAAAGTTAATTACGTCATCCCACAATTAGTGCGATATGATTTAATTAGCGGGAGACCAACGTACAAAAATCCTAAAAAACCTATGGACCCATGAGAATGGTATAGTTGCATAGACAACAAATCTCTATCCAAGTAGACACTTCTTCTTGCTACCTAGTTTTTTTCTCATACCACATTTTTAACTCATAATCAACATACATAAATAATTTAAATTTATTTTTAAATTTAAATTGTTAGAATTAAAAAATATAAAAATTATTTAACTAAAATATTTTTTTATTTTTATTTTAAAATTTATGTTATTTTTTATATGCAGTAAATTTAAGCTATTTTATTGAAACATGTTAAATCATATTAAATTCCCAAAATCTATAATTTATTTAAAGAATCATAATTTTGCACAAAATAATTTTCCAAATGATATTTTATTTCCTTGTTTGATTATACTTAAAAAATATATGTCAAATATTTTATTTTAAATTTTGATTTTATTCCGTAAGTGTACATTATAATTATAAGTATACAAATGTAATATTAAAGAATTATCTTTAATAAATATGATAAATTTGCTAAAAGTATTATACAAATAAATTCTAATTTTAAATTAAATATACTTTATTTATATAAGATAATTTCAAACTAAATTATTAATTTTAAAATTTGTCTTTCTAATAAAATTAGATGCTATAATGTTAACCCTAGGTTCCATGCATCAAGGATTTTTTAATTTGCAAAATGTCTTGGATGGAAGTTGCCAATAAGAATGCACCATTTATGCATGACCTCTCAATAAGTAGGACATTCATATATGCTAAGAACAAGTTGATGATAAATAATTTTAAATGTGGTGTATGGTCGAAAATATTATATAGATGGCACAACTATTTTATATTTAAGGGTTTCATCAACATGATTAAATTATATTTTCTTAAAAAGGGAGGCATTTATTCTCTTTTAAAGTAAGATATTTCTCCTACATTCCATTCTTGAACATATCATCTTTGATAATTCTCGTACAATATTGGAACTCTATTTAAGTTTCTAGTGTATGTGGTAAACTATTTCATTTATTTGGGAAATATTGTGTTTTAATAAAAGTGTTGCAATATTGTTTCCATGGCTATTCATCGAATAAATTTCATTGAACTTAAGGGATCAATAATCAAATATTTTATGGGCTCATACCACAATGATGGATGGTGGAAGAATGATTTTTGAGAGGAAGTCACCAAATTTTATATATTGAAAGTTTTTTGATTCGATAAACTAGTGTTGATTTTTAGTTCCTGCCAACTATGCTGCACTGTAGCCTTGTTTTTTTAAGATTTCAATACTATATTCTGATTTCTCTTTCTCAAGAATGACTATTCTTTATGTCCATCTTTATTAAAATTTTATTACAGAGTATTATTATTTTGAGTATTGAAAAATATGAAATCTTATTGTTTTCAAAGTTTAATTAAATATTATATGATTAAAAAGATGATAAATGTTTAAAAAAATATATTTTAAAATATTAATAGATATCAATTTGGAGCTATTTTGTTTACTTAAGAAAATATTTTATTTTAATAGACAAAAAAATATGTTTATTTTCAAAATACTATGTTTATTATTGAAAATTAATATTTTGCTAGTAAATTAGTTGTGAAAATGAATGTGAAAAATAATAATTGTAGTTTACACATAAATCTACTGCATTTTAGTCTACTATTGTAAAATATCTCTCAACATTAATTAATACTTTATTATTAAAGATCAATATTTGATATCTAAATAGTAAAAGTTGAAGATAAAAGATGCAAGAATTTTTTTTGATTTACACACTCACATCATTATATTGTTATTGTAAAAGACTGTTTTGATAATAATTAAATCATGCTTGTGTCATATATATATATATATATATATATATATATATATATATATATATATATATATATATATATATATATATATATACTTTCAAAAAGTAAAAAGCATTTCGTATCAACAAATTAAAATATTTTTGTTAACTCACATTTTTTGAAATTGATTAATCTTTAAATTGAAATTATAAATATATTTAAAAATATATACTAACAATTTAAATTAGATTTTCTATAATATTTTTTTATAAAATTATACATTTTCTAAAATTGTTTAGCTTCCAATATAAGATTGTGATCAATAACAACTTTTGTTCACATCTTGTTACTGTACAGAATGAACATTAATAATTTATAATAAAGGGCATGTCTGAACTCAGGTGTGGAGAGAAAACCTAAAACTGAGAGTTATAAACGATGAAAGTTTACGTCGTGCTCATAATCTGTTTGGCCATATCTTGGTGGATTCTTCTTTCAGCCGAATGGTTATCACATGAATGCCCATTGAAACAAAATGGTGAGATTATTACGATGGACAACTCCCCTTATTTAAAGCCGTGCTAAGCACACAAACTCTGTACCATTTTCAGTCAATCTTTCTGCAAACAAAAAATGGCAAGAGGTGTCATATTGGTGAGAATTTTTTTAGTAATATTGATTGTGATGATAATATCTGGTGCGATTTCAGCTCAAAATTGCCCCTATTTTTGCGCAACTGATACAGACTGCGCAGCATACGGCACTGGCATGTCCTGCGATACTTTTCTGAATTGTTGCATTTCCACTTAAACATCTGGAGAGGAGAGATGGTATAATACTTTATATCGCTTGATATAATTTGCAGCCTGCTAATTATAATTATCGTCCCTAATAAATTCTTCTCTCGATGTATGAATGCTAGCTTGAAAAGTGCGAATAGATGATCTGTCTTATGGTTTCAAAAATCTTTAACTTACTATTGGCATTTATGGAAGGGTGTTATGGAATCCTTGATAGACATAAATTCTTAAACTTGATTTTGTAAGCGTGTTATTAGATATGATTAATAATATTTATATAAATTATCTTTAATTTGATAAAATCATCATATCTTCTTCATAATCTTAAGTAAACTTTGACAATAAACGTAAGACAAGTTTAATAGCAAAAATGTTTCCAAGATTGTTTTTCATTTTTAATCTAAATATCTAAGGAAAAATTCGATAATAGATAAAAAACCTAACACTGTTTTCAAATATAAAATTTGATAATAGAAGAATAAACTTCACATACAAGCTAGGGAATTTGTAGCTGAACATAAATAAAGGACACAAAATATTCTTTACAGAAATGGAGATTAACAAAACAATACAAATTATTTCCGAAATATTGTCCTTACATATTATGAGATTTAGTTTTCTGGATAGCCACGAGTTTCTACACCACAGTACGCACCAAAATGAATTTAATATTGCAAGCGATGATAGGAGGCCATTATTTCTACTAAAATATAAGCCTGTTATCAAGTGACTCACCTCATTTAATTTTGAAAAACACAGTGATGCGATGAAGGTAAGAAAAACACAGAGTGAAGGATCACCCAAAACTGATAGTAAATACACTTAGTCACTCAATCAATGCTCAACTTGTCAAACAATATAAGACAGATTTCTATATCTTTCGCCAAATTAAAGGCAGTATGACTTACAGAAGTTCAGAAAGAGATTCGGTGATATTATGAATTAGCAGGAAGGTCCCGAGTTGATGTGCATAATATTTTTTTTTTTTGATCGATAAGGGGCCAAGGCCGAATATTATATTAAAATAGTAAAATATACCAAAGCATAGATCAAACTATTGAGATTCAAAATACACATGACATTCCTTTGGTGGTTGTCGCATGATCGCATAGTTTGAAAATGGCTTATGCGAACATGCGACACCCCATAAACCTTCACCACCGTTACCTGCCCTTGGCTATGGGACCCATGATGCATATCCATCTCAGTGCTTGCTGGTCAATTAGAAAGGGACACGTTGGCTAGACCCGACACACTGACCCACCTTTAATTTCGCAACAGCGTCTTTCATCAGTTGTCGCATGATTGCATAGCCAAGAAAAGGGCTATGCGAACATGCGACACACCGCAGCCCTTTACCACCGTTAACCGCCGCCGCATAAAGTTTTCACAAAGGGCTTGTCGCATGATCGCATAACTCAAGACTGGCTCATGCGAACATGTGACAAGCCTCCAGCCCTCACCACAACCTTAGTACCCACTTTATCCGTGAACTGACGAGAACTTTGACTGGGCCCGCATCCGGAAGATCGACAGTCGTCGCATCTTCGCGTATACCTTCAAGACTCAACCAGAACATGCACCCATCGTCAGATCATCCATGCTGTGACCCATGTGCACAATATTTCATTGTAATCCATATAATCCATATAATTAACTAACATTTGAATTCCACAATTTCAGGCAAGCAAAGGTAATCACAGTAATGATTAGTGCAGTGCTGCAATGCAAGCCATCCCCAATATCCACAAATATGAATTAGAGGTTGAGGATTTGCTTAGGAAAATATAGATATATTAATAGTATATGCTAGCAGTTACTTTTTGTTTTTAAATATTACACATTGCCGAACTTAAGCATTAAAAAGGTTAGTCAATTCTGATTATTTAATACTTTTAGTCTAGGAGTCAGCCCATTGTATGTGTTGTTTAAGCTATTTTAACTAAAAGTATTAAAGAATCAAAATTGAATTACACTTTTCAGATTTATTTTATTTTTTTAATATGCATTGTTCAAGGACTGCTAGTCTAATGACTCTGTGGGTAAATGTTGTGTTAGTCCCGAGATAGATCCATCATTAATCGTGCATTTGAATTTTCTGACTGTTATCTCACACATTTACTAGGTTCTTTGAATGAGTTTCTTTCCCATCCAAATTTGACTTTCAAATATTGGCGCTCAACTTTATTGTTTTGTTTTAGTTCTACTATATATCATGTAAAAGTATTTTCTGCCCCTGCTTTCTTTTGTTCCAAAAATATTTGATATGGTATCAGAGCTAATGGTTGAATTCTAATGGTTGATTGGGTCAAGCTGAAGAAGATCAAGAGCTTGCTGGAGAAAACGTGCCTCCCAGAGTAGTAGTTTAGTAGTTTGAAGTTAGTAAAAGATTTGGGTGAATTAGTTGTGTTCTTATCTTGTAGAGACAAAAGGTGAACCAGTCGTGTTTAACCTACAAAGGTAGAAGCTAATATAGAAAAGTGTCGCATCTCTCTCAAAAGAAGAGGAGATCAAGGTAGTCAAGTGTCTCAATATTTTTTGCAGAAAAAACTTGTTGTTTAGCTCAGGAAAAGGGAAAATAGATACAAATAGTCATGGCATCTACAAGTAATACTAGCACACAAGGACCAATATTGAATGACAAAAAATATGGCATGTGGGTCATTAAAATGAAAATCTATTTGAAGAACTTAGATTGTTGGGAAGCTATAGAAACAAAAAATGAAGAACCTAGTGTAAATGATCGAGAAACAATGATAAATGCACAAAAGAATGCAAATGCAGAGAGAAAATGAAAGGATTATAGAGCCCTATGGAATCTACATAATGGAGTTGAAGACACATTTTGGCTTGAAATTTCAGCTGTAACTAGTGCAAATTAGACCTGGGAGGTACCTCCAAAAACATATCAAGGAATTGACAAGGTAAAGAATACTAAGCTACATATTTTGAGGAAAAGATTTGAAACCTTGAAAATAAAGGGTACAAAGGTTGTAGATCAATTCATGTCTGAAGCCATGGATGCAGTAAATCAACTATGAGCCTATGGTGAAGATGTCACAAATAGAAAATTTCTGGAGAAAACCCTTAGAAGTCTTCCAAGTCATATGATATTTTGGTGAAAATGATTCAAGAATGTAAATATATTTCTTTGTATTCCATTGAAGAGTTGAGTAGTTCAATGTTGAACCATGAGTCTAGAATGCAAAAGAGAAATGAACCTCTGGAGACTGCTTTATAGACACAAGACACAATCAGTAGAGAAAGATGTAGAGGCAGTCGATGCATAAGAAGAAGAGGCCTAGGTTCTTATCAGAGAAAGTGTTGAAAAATCAAGAAGAGTAGCCCTACTCACAATCACACAACCAAAGAGGAAGAGGCAGATTCAATAAATTAAATGTATAATTCTACTACTGCAAGATATATGGACATTATGAGAGTGAGTGCAGGAAGAAAGAAGAAGACCAAAACAAGGGTAGAGAAAATGTGTCCAACATAGAAGAAGACAATAACAAAGAATACATGCAACTATTGGACACTGCCATCAACAATCACATGATGGGTAACAAAAATATTTTTAGTAGTTTTGATGAAACAGTCAATACCAATATAAATTTAAGAGATGATCACTTGGTTCATGCTCTAAGAAGAAGTAATATGATAGTTGTAAATAAGAAAAATGAAAAGAAAGATACCCATAATGTTTATTATGTTTAGAATTTGAAAAATAATCTATTAAGTGTAGGCCAAATGAGTGAGAATGGGTTTGAAGTTAATTTCAAAGGACCCACTTGTACTATCTGAGACAAACCCCCAAGTAAAATGTTCATAGAAAGAGTCCAAATGATAAAAAATAGATTGTATCCTCTAAACCTGAGAAGTGTCAAACACCCTATAGCTTATGATCAGTATGTTAGAAATTACCGTAGATATGGCCACCTATCATTCAACAGTCTAGATGAATTGCAAAAAGGGTCAATGATCTTACGTCTACAAATAATAGATGTTCATCATAATCCTTGTGAGAGTTGCATAATTTCCAAGCACAAGAGGAGTTTCTTTCTAGATGTAGAAACTTATAGAGCCAAAGATCTACTAGAGCTGGTGCACACCGATCTTTGTGGACCCACACAAACATAGTCTATAGGAGGATGTTATTATTTCTTGAATTTTATTAATGATTATAGTAGAATGACATGGATGTACTTTATCAAGAAGAAATCAGACACCTTTGAGAGATTCAAATAGTTTAAGGAAATGATAAAAAAAATAGAGTGGTAGAAAGATTAAAGTCCTAAGGTTTGATGGAGGAGGTGAATATGATTCTAAATGTTTTGCATCGTATTGTAGAGAACAAGTAATTCATAGACAACTCACTTTCTGATAAACTCCACATCAAAATGAGGTGGCATAGATGAAGAATAAAACCATTATGAACATGGAAAGAAGTATGTTAAAAGATAAAATATTACCAAATGAATATTGAGTAGAAACTATTGCACATTCAAGAGAAATCTAGAATTGATCACCTAAAAAAGGTGTGAAGAATAAGACACCTCTAGAAGCTTGGAGTGGAGTGAAACTAAATGTAACAAAATTGAGAATTTTTGGAATTTTAGGTTATACTCCCTGAGGAGTTAAGGAAAAAACTTGATGTTAGTTCAGTGGGGAATGTATATTTGTAGACTATAGTAATGCATCAAAATCCTACAAGTTGTACAATCCAATTACCAAGAAGACAATACTATCTAGAAATGTGAAGTTTCTTGAAGATAAGTCATGGTATGAACAAGATAGTGGAACAACTCATAGTCAACCTACTCCACATATTTTTGAGCTAGAAGATCTTGAGAAGCCAAGATAAGGACTACCTAAAAATTAGATTCCAATAGAAGTAGAAGAAAATTAGGGATAACATGTGCATAATCCTTCTTCCAACAATGATTTAGATCCCACATTAGCAGAATTAGGGAATCAAAAGACTAGAACAATTAGAGAAGTATACGAACAATAAGAAAATAATGAACACATGTTATTTTATTTGATGTCTAGTCAGCCTATATGCTTTGAAGAAGTAGTTGAGAATAAAGAGTGGGTAGAAGTAATGAATAATGAAATAGTAGCCATAGAGAAAAATCACGCATGGAAGCTAGTAGATTTGCCACAAAATAAAACAAGAATAGGAGTTAAGTGGGTTTACAACACAAAGCTTAATGAGAAAGGTCAAATTAAGAAGCACAAAACAAGGCCAATGGCCAAAGGTTATGTACAACAACCTGGTATAGACTATGAAGAAAATTTTGCACTACTAGCAAGATTAGACACAATTAGAATTGTGTTAGCAGTAGCAACAAAACATCATTGGTTTGTTTACCAGTTAGATATCAAGTCATCATTTTAAAATATATTTTTAAATGAAGAAGTATATATTGATCTGCCACCTGTATTTGAGATTAAATGAAATGAACATAAAGTTTACAAGCTAAAAAGGACCTTATACAGATTGAAACAAGCACTAAATGCATGATACAACAAGATATATTCCTATCTACTCAACAAAGGGTTCAAGTGTAGCAATAAGGATCCAACACCATACACAAAGATAAACTTACAAGGTGAAATCTTAATTGTATGTATCTATGTTGATAATTTTCTATATATTGGAAACTTGCATCTTGAGGAATTCAGGGTTGATATGGAAAGATAATTTGAAATGACCAATCTTGGTCATATGAAGTACTTTATTGGTCTATAAATTGAACAACTAAAATAGGGTATTTTCATTAGTTAAATGAAGTATGCACATGATGTGTTGATAAAATTTAGAATGAATAATTGCAAGATATGAACACTCATGTTGTTCCAGGTACTTGAAATTGAGTAAAAGCTATTAAATTCCACTTCATACCAATAATTAGTAGGAAACCTAATGTACTTGACAACAACAAGGTGACACATCATGTTTTCCATTATTCTTATCTCTAGGTTCATGGAATCACCAAAGAAACCTCATTGGAAAGTAGGAAAAAGAATACTAAGGTATATTGTAGGAATAGTGCATTATTTTATTTTGTATATAGGTTATGAAGATAATCAGCTACTTGTATTCATAGATAGTGACTTTGTTGGACATGTTTATGAAAAATAGAGCACATTGGGTGATGCATTTTGTTTGGGTACATGCACAGTCTCATGAGAAACCAATATTCACCATTCCATATGTAGAAGAAGAGTGTGTAGAAGCTACATCAACAACCTTTCATGAGCTATGGATGAAGAGATTAATAAGTGACATTGAACTAGAAACACAAAAGGATCCAATTACCATCTTTTGTGACAACAAATCAGAAATTATACTTTCTAAAAATCAAAATTTTCATGAGAAGAGAAAGCACATCGATACCCATTATCACTTCATCAGAGAACTGGTTAGCAATGGAGAAATCGGTCTACAAAATTGAAAATAAAAAGATCAATTGGAAGACATATTAACAAAGCTATCAGCAGAATAAAATTTTGAATTTTAAAACCAGATATTAAGAATTGTTAGTTCTGAAGATATTGTAATGTATGGAGTCAAAATTAAGGGGGTGTGTTAGATGTAATTATGACTCTGTCATTAAAAATTATGTTAGTCCCAAGATAGGTCCATTGGTAAACACTATGTTAACTTTATATTTGAATTTTGTGACACTTAGCTCACACGTTTATTAGGTTCTTTGAACAACTTTCTTTCCTACCTAGATTTGACTTTCAAATCTTGGTGCTCAACTTTATTGTTCTATTTTAGTTCTATCATATATCATCTAAAAGTATCTTTTAGATTAATATATAAGATCAATATAATATAGAAGATATATTCTTTTCCCGTGTTCCAAAAATATCAGATATTGATAACATGGGTTTCTGTAAAATATGTTAAGAAATAATTTTTGGTATTTAATCCTAGTAACATTTGGGAAAAGAAAATGAAATATAATAAACAAGTGTCACGTAGTGACCAATACTTGCTATTAGTTTTGTAATTAATTTTAAGTTTAATTTTTAATATAAATTTAATTTTAATTTTAATAAATTTACTATAGTATATGAGATATTTTAATTAATTATAAAATTATATAACTATAATTTTTTATATAATAATAATTGTAGTAATAATAATTTTTAAATTATAATTATATAGATAATTATTGATTGTAAATTATAATTAATTATAACCTTAATCTTAATTTTATTTGTAAATATAACAATAGTGATATATATTTTATTGATATATATTTTTTATTACATATGATTAATATTTTTGCATATGTAATTTATTACTATTATATTATACATAAATTATAATTATAATATAATATATTTAGAATGTATAATAATTATAAATATAATATTATTATTTTAATTTATATTATAATCCATATTATAATAATAATATATAATAATCTATCTTAAAATATTATATAATGAAAATATATATTATTTTTATATAGCATTTCCAATTGAATGTCAAAAATTACATTCTAAAATATACTATTTAAAATATAAATTTTCATATTAGTTAAACTTAAGTTTGTCTTAATAAATTATATTTTCTATAGCACATTTTTTTATGCACAAATTTTTCCTAATATCAAGCAATATGGAAGAGAAATAGAATTCCTAAAAGTGTATAAGGGCTCAAATGATTTAGCCAATCAAATTATCAATAATTAAGTTTTACATATTACAAACTTAAAAAAATTTCAATTTCACTATACAAAATATGAAATATGTAACAAAATAATGTATATCCTAATTTCTAATTGGTCCATACACATTGTTTTAATCACTAGTTAAACCAAGAAATCCAAAAATCATTGCAATAGTACTTGTTTAGCCTACAGAAAGTACTAATAAGAGTCATTGACAATTGATATCTATAATATAAATTAGTTAATGTGATATTATCTATTATTTTTGAAATGAAATCATGTCGTATTGATCTATGAGATAATTAGGTGGAAGGTGTCTGATTTGGATATGGATGATTTGGGTGATAAGATCAATAGTTGAGAACTCTCCTTAGGTTGACAAGATGATTGAAATCATCTAGAGTGTGCATTTTAATCTTCCATAAGTTCACTATACAAAAAGACATGCCATTAACTTATTAATTCAAATGGTACACTATTATCTGTTCATCCACTTATATTAAAAATGGGACACTAACATGCTCAAGTTTGATCTTTAGTCTTTTTCTATTCTATTTTTTCTTCAAGCTATTGTGTGGATTGATATGAGAATAGTTGTCCATGTTATCATAGAGATCACTAACAATGTTCTGAGTGTCAATGTTTGTATTATTACTTTTGCATGGAAGAGATGAGGAGGCCAACATATTATATATATGATGATGAGAAGAGAAATAATGAGAAGAGGCATCGGTGGAAGTGTGCACATAATGCCAAAGTCACTGGTGATAGAGGTGTGGAATCCATTTAGAAAAGATAGGGTTGTAAGTACCAAACACATGAATGGCATGAACTAGATCAAAATCCTCACCCTTACCGACTTGCATCTCAAGTTATTTAGGAAAATCACCTTAGATTGGCCTGATATTGATGAAGATTCTGGGTAACCTAGTTCTTATAAGTAGCTCGCTTGTCTTTTTTTTGGAAATTGACAAAGAAAGAAGAGGAAGACACGACTAAAGATGTGTGGTCTTTTATGGATGCCAATATTGACCTCATTAATTTTTTTAATTTTTCTTTTGGACCATGCCCACATTTATGTTTCTACTTCTTTTATATTAATTTCCTCATCACTCTAGAGGATTTAATCCTCCTACATTTCCATGTGAATAATATACTATGAAATTTATAATATAAATACCTTATTCAAAAAAATATCATATATCATAGACCTCCCACAATTTTGCATGCACAATAATTCCTTTAATGAATCTATGTAACTTATACATCTTTTTGTTTCATTTTTTTATAGATATACAATTTAACTATCATCATCTAGAATTTTATTCTTTTTAATTTTTTAAAAGACATTATTCTTATATACACTAACCATATTAAATTCAATGTACAAATGTCTTAATTTGAATGTGAAGGTAAAAAGTAATGAAAATGTTGTCCGTGCACTAGATAATACAACATACATATATATATTTCTAGCTTTAGGATTTCGTACTTCTTAATATTCTATTAAATTCTTTATTTAAAAAGAGTATTTAAATATATGATCATAGTAATTCGAGCATTAAATCTTTATCCATTCAACTTAGCAGGGAGTTAAATTATGGGAAAAAAATTCCTTCATTTTAAATAAACTATATAAATAAATAAATGATCTTCACAAAATTTTTATCTTTTACTTTATTATATTTTAAAAATATAATACACAAACTTCTATTATAAGATACACTACAAACTTAAAAAAATTACATTTTCATAAAATGATGTCATTATAAGCCACATAGTGGCTACTACTTTCCTTTTAATTAAAAGTAATTAAGTTTAATTATAATGTAAAATATATAATTACAATTTTAATAAATTAATTACATTTATAAAATACAAATCTATTTAATAATCATAATAATAGAAAAATTTCTTTTTGAAATTGAGCTACTAAAAATAATATCAAGAAATTCTAATAAATTATTAAAACATGTAGAACTATTAAATTAATATATTATAATCAATATTTTTAATTTAACAAAAAATTGATACTTAATATATATTCAAAATATTATATTTCACATAGTTAAAAATTTAATATTTTAATTTGTACTATTAATTTTGTAATAAACTTTTAAATCAATTTTTTGAAATAAAATTATGATAATAAAATTAAATATTAATTTAATGTATTTTAATTTAAATAAAAATTAATATATATTATAATATCATAATAATAAAATTAAATATTAATTGACTGTATTTTAATTTAAATAAAAATCAATATATATTATAATATCATAAGTTTTATTTAAATTGTAATATTTTCTAACATTAAATAGTACAAACTATAAATAAATTTATAAAATATAATTTTTAATTTAAATTTATTGATATATAATTGTAAGAATTTGCAAATAGCAAATATTGAACCAAGGATCTAGAGGTTGAAGAAAAGCACAATAGAGTAAATATGAATGCAAGGATGGATTGAATAGATCCAATGAATTAATAATTGAATTGATGAATGCCTAATGTTCATCTATATAAAATGATTACATAATAGGCCTCCTTATATAGGAAAGGTGATATGAGAGAATGATAAGGAGTTGATAAGCTATCACCTATGCTAGGTGTAATCACATGTCCACCAAATGTGGATCATCCTCCAATATGCAATAAAGTATGTGCATTGGATTAGGATGATAATGTGATAAGTGCATGAAAGGTGGATTTCACACACAACAAGGTATGTGAAGACAACTATCACACCAAAAGTGGAATTTCTCCTACACCATGTGCTTAATAGAAGTGCACACTCCTAGGTGTCTCAATCACAAACTACTATGCAATGCATTAACCTAAGTAAGATTAAGTAAAGTGTAATTAGGAATAATTAATTACACCAACACCCCCCCTTAAGTGCAACTTAGGGGAATGCACTTAAACTCACAATGCAAGATGGGTCCCGGCTACTAGGCCATGTTAGGTACCCATGTACAAAATGCATGAAATGCATAACTCTCATAAAGTGGAGAAAGAGGGAAAACCTCATGGGAAAAACCCTCCCCCAAAAAGAGAGAAGAAAACAAGATGCATGGATGGATGGAGTGCTCAAGACCCCCCAAGAACTACATACATCATGTATATACAAAGAATTATCACCCCATAAGAAGGATAGTTGGAGAGATGATATCCCCCCCATAATGTAGAAGCTCCCATGTTGATGAAGAGTACCTGCAAACAATAGATCAACCAATGCTTACAAGAAACATGTCTCCCCTTAGGAAGAAATAGATACATCAAATGATGAAGAAGCCAATCCTTGTGCAAATGGAATGAGGAAGAAGATGTAGGTCTCCATGAATAAATCTCTGAAGACTGAGTAGGAATCTCCAAGCTCAAAGAATCTATCACTTCATGTGACAAATCAAGTGAAGAAGGAGAAGATTCAAGTACACCAATCTCCAAAGAAGGTGAAGAAGTTTCCCCATCTATGATGAAACTGTCATCAAGGGAAAGAGAAACCCCCTCATGTATGTCTTCCAAATCTGCATCATGAGAATCAACAAATGCTGAAGATGCATCCAAGTAGTCATCACACTCTGCAAGATCTGAAACACTATGATCATCCTGCTGAATAGTAGAGCCCATGTCTAAAGAAGTAGGAGGTGGAGGAGTAGGAAGATCAACACTTGTCTCAACAATAAAATGATTCAAGTGCCCAAAATTCTCCTCATAATTATCCCTTGGCAAAGGGATGGGTACATCATGAATATCATCATCATTATCAACAAAACTAGAAAAAGAATACAAGCGTGATGTATGATCAATAACTCCCATAGCTATGACATCTCTAGTCTCCATGTCTCTAATGTAGACATAATCAGGAGTGAACTCAACAATTTTACCTTGTGCCCCATGTGTAATTTGGTAAATAGAAAGAAGATTAGTGGTCAAGGATGGTACACAAAGAACATCATTAAATGTCCCTTCTCCCATAGGAATAGAACCTTTCCCACAAACTCTCATGAATGTGTTGTTACCCATCAAAATATTAGGAGAATTACAAGGCTCAATAGAAGAAAACATATCCATAGAAGATTCCATATGATGTGATGCACCTAAATCAAGAAGCCATTTACCTTGCTCAAGATGTGTGGAAGCCATGTGTGCTTGTCCTTTACCTTTATCTTTGGATGATGATGGAGATGTAGAAGCTGCCAAATGTGTAGAAGAAGGAGTAGACACTGATGAGGGCAACTTAATGTTATGTTTTTGAATAATGAGAGTTAGCTCATCAATCTTCTTTTGAAAACACTTATGCTCATCATGTCCTAACTTTTGACAATATGCACATTTATCTCTCTTTCTTCTAGATGATTCCTCTCTTGAAGAGGACTTGGATTCAATACTTTTTGGTGAAGAAGATTCATTACCTTTGTCATGAGGCTTAGGATCCTTATTGTGTTTCTTTCCTTTTCCATTAGAAGCCTTTGAAGTAGACTCACTGGCAATCAATGCTTGATGTGTGGAAGGCTTCAATTGACCCATGTGTGCCAACTTTGCTTGTTCCCTTGTGAGCCGCGCTGCAAATTCATCAAGAGAGGGAAATTTGTATGCACTTCCAAGAGCATCCATAGTAGCATCCATAGTAGCATAGAATGTAGAAACAAAGATAGAATAATCAGGACCAAGCTTGGAAAGAATAGAAAAGATCAATTGTTCATCCCCTTTAACAATGCCACATGAAGAAAGCTCCAATCTAATAGTATTGAACTTAGAGAAAAAATCTTGAATATTGTCAAAATCCCTAGGATTTAGACCTATGAGATCATTCTCTAATTTGAATTTCCTCATTCTATCGGGTTTACCAAAGAGTCCTTCCAATGTGATCCAAGCATCACGAGGATTTGTGCAAGATTCAATATGAAAGAGCATGTCACGAGAGATGGATGATCTAAGAGAGCCAAGTGCTTTATCTCTTTGATCAAACCATTTTTGCCTTTCTACAACACCTGTTTGAGGTTCTTGATCCTGCCCAAGAGTCATTCTAAGCAATCCAAGACTCAACAAATGATCACTTGAAGAAACTTTCCATTCATGGTAGTTATATGGAGTGAGGATTTTAACCTTTGAATTATCCATATTAACACCAAATAATGACTGATAACTACTGATAACTCCTTCAAATGACTGATGCAAATCAGAAAACTAAAATCCAAGGATTAACAAAGTGCAAATATAGCCCCAAAATGACCTATTTCTAAAAGTGATATGTCTACCCAAAATCACTCAAATCTGATTATAGATCTGGAAAGTAGACAAAAAATCATGCACTTTCAAAAAAAATTTCACCTCAAAATGTTACCGTATGTGCCCAAACGAAGCCCTGGAAGTTGTAGAAATTAGGAACAGATAGGAACAGTCAAAAATATCTGAAATTTATGACAAATGAGGCCACCAAAATGCAAAATCAACACCACCATTGGAAAGTTCAGGAAATTCTACCCAATTTCAAAAAAAATTGCACCCGATTTGGAGCCCGGATGACCAAGTTATGGCCTCTCAAAGTTGGATTGTCAAATTAAAAATGCAAATGGTGAAGGCTGGGAAATCTCCAAACCCTGATGATGTCAGAATTTTAGGGGGTTAAATTTGATGGTAATACGATCATCTCATAAAGCCAATTTCACCTTGTTTTGATGGCTAAACGACCGTCAATTTTAGGCCAGCAAAAAAGTGACGTCAGCAAAAAAATGCCTTCGCGGGCTGACATGGTGCTGATGTGGTGGTCTGTACATGTACGATCGCTGATGTGGTAAGATCGTACGTTGATGTGTCTTGGTGATAGGGCAGGTGACGGGCATCTAGCCACATGTTCTACTAAGGTGGCGTGCGGTGGATAGTTTGCCACGTGGATGCTGTCGGGGTGCCAGCAGGGCACAGGTGGTGCTGATGGCGTGTCCATGCGTGACACTGGGTTGCACTGTCGAAAAGGCCATGGAGGTGCCGCATGGTAGGGGTCCGTAGTTAGAGGTGTCACACCACGTGAAGCGAAGGCAGAGCAGCAAGAACTGTGATGGCGATCTCGCAGAGGCCGCGGTGGAGGACTGTCATGTTGGGCAGCTTTTGAGATTTGTAGATTGCACTAGAGATCTAAGCTAAGCGCTGCTTGGAGGTCGGTGGCCGCTGAACGGGCGCGGTGGAGGTGGCGGATCTCGTTGCATGGAGGTGGCATTCTGGGTGATGCCGCGGGGGGCCGGGAGGAGGTGGCGGCTGGGTTGAGGAGCCAGTAGTGGTGCTGGGATTTTAATCCCACATTGCCAAGGTTCTTGATAAGATATGTGTTTATAAAGAACAAAGCTCGCAGAATATGTAAGCAGCTTGTGGTCACCTTGGCTTGGACCACCGGTTGACTTTCATCAATTTGATCCGTGTTCGGTTAGATGACGATAAGCTGTATGTTGTGAGTATACAGAGAATATTCTCTGACAGAGGCAGAGGTGAAGTGTAGGGGCTTGTACCTAGCCCAAAACAATTTTTTGCAAAAAAAATCCAAAAAAAATTACAAGATAAAAAGTAATAAATTTTTTTTTGAAAATCGTACCGGAGGTGCAGATCGGGCTGTATGGTCCGATTTGCAAATTTTTTTTTGCCTCGGATTGGACTTTCACCAAATATAGGTGAGTTTATAGTCGATCTTAACCAAAATAGCCTCTCAGACGCAATGGTGAGGTCAAATCTGATCCAAGACGCCTCTATCGCACATTGGTTGCTAGATCTGAGATTTGGACCTTGAAAGCTTGCATCAAGATATCTTCAAATCAGCTGATCTAAAACACTCCAATGGCTCTGATACCATGTAAGAATTTGCAAATAGCAAATATTGAACCAAGGATCTAGAGGTTGAAGAAAAGCACAAGAGAGAAAATATGAATGCAAGGATGGATTGAATAGATCCAATGAATTAATGATTTTATTGATGAATACCTAATGTTCATCTATATGAAATGATTACATAATAGGCCTCCTTATATAGGAAAGGCGATATGAGAGAATGATAAGGAGTTGATAAGCTATCACCTATGCTAGGTGTAATCACATGTCCACCAAATGTGGATCATCCTCCAATATGCAATAAAGTATGTGCATTGGATTAGGATGTGATAAGAGCACGAAAGGTGGATTTCACACACAACGAGGTATGTGAAGACAACTATCACACCAAAAGTGGAATTTCTCCTACACCATGTGCTTAATAGAAGTGCACACTCCTAGGTGTCTCAATCACAAACTACTATGCAATGCATTAACCTAAGTAAGATTAAGTAAAGTGTAATTAGGAATAATTAATTACACCAGCAATAATAAATATGAAATAAAAAAATTTCATGTCTCCCAAGTATTTGTTAATTACTTTGCATGTTTTTACCTTGTATTTTTTATTATTCATATGGGAGGTAATTTATTTTTAGAGAAATAAGACTCAAACTAAATGGACCAATCATATGTTCAAGAAATAATTTTGAAAATTTATCAAGTTAAAAATATTGCATTTGTACTATGAAAAATATAAAATTTATAATCGAATATAAAATCTGTTAAATTGTTATTGGTTCATGCAATTTGTTTTAATCACTCATTAAGCTTAACAATCCATAATACTTACTTAGCCTATCGACAAGTACTCACAAGTATGAAAGTTGGAGAAGTACTTATCATTTTCAGAGGCATTTAGAGTAGAACTTGGTTTCTAAAAAATTCATACCATTACATTAAATAACTTAAACCATTTCATTTAAGCTCCTAAAATTATAATTCTTGCAGATCTTTCTAATAATGTAAATATTTTTATATTTTTAATAGTGTTTTATTTCCCTACCAAAATAGAGTATTTAAATTCCAACTAACTATTATTTCGAATTCATACCAATCTAGAGATTGTTTGCATGCTAGAGATTTTTTTGGCATGATTAAAAACCAACTTTGTTGTTACTAATCTATCTATGAATGTTTCTATAATACAAGTTTTTTAAATACTTTAAATTATACTTTCGTTCATCATTGATTTTAGATTAGATAAAAGGTATGAATGGTGATATTATTTGCAAACATAAAATTTGCTAAGAAGAAGAATTAAAAAAAAAATAATCTATGGAATTTGTCATTGAATAAAAGGTATATTGAACATTAACCAAAATGTACCCTAATTCTAACACTTAAACTATACTAAATCCTAAGGTCCTAAATCATCTTCATCCTTTATCACTCCTACTAATAAACAAAGTGAGCTATCTTCACAATAGGGTTCTTGTTTGGAACTAGTTATTGTTCTATCTACCATTCTGGATGTTTCTCCTCTTGGGACTAGCCCACCTTCCCTAAACAATATAAGAAAATATGGGGGGCAGGGGAGGGGGAGGGGTGAGGAAAGAAATATGCTTTACTGGCTCCTCTTGTGCAGTGGATTCTATGGGTTTTCCTATTGTAATGTGCTTCCCTTGTGATGTGGTTCCTATTATCTATTTTATTTAGATGTATTTAAATGATCCTTGTTCCTCCATTGGTGCAAGGTGATAAAGGAGTTTCAATGTCATAAACATTCTTCTATTTATACTTCACTTATTTTATATGTTGTCACATGCTATGTGGTGCATGTGACACTATTTATAAATGTTCCTTTGTGTTGTCTTTGTGGGATGATACAAAATGGTAGCTACCAATTCTTTTTGGTCTCCACAATGCTATCCAAAAAAGACTCTTCTTCGTAACTCTTACGCTCTTTTCTTTCATTGTGCTTGTAGTTCTACTACCTTTGGAGGATGATGATATTTAATTTTGATATAACATATCATGTATTTCTCCCCTTAAGACATTGGAAATTGCTTTAACATGAAGGGATACAGTTTTGTCTATGTTTCACATTTTTTAATACACACACACAAACACACACACACACACACACACACACACACACACACACACACACACACACACACACACACACATATATATATATAGAGAGAGAGAGAGATGTTATCTTTCATTGGTACTTAGAATGACCACACATTTTTTCCTTAGAATGACTGTATACATCTAATCCTTAGAATGATTACACAGATTTGGTCCTTTGACTTAACACTTTTGAAATCTTCAATCTGATCCTCCTTCCATCTTTGATCCCTAAGGAAGCTTTCCTTTCCTTAGGTCTCATTGTCCCTTTTTTGGATCCCTTATTCGATACACTTTCCTTAGGGATTGACCCTTGTTGATGGATTAAACTAGGATAACATAGCTTTCTAGACTATTTTGTTCCATCTTTTATGATGCTTTATTTTGTGTGGTTCACATTAAGATAGACTATTATTGGGATTTTAATCTCTCTCTCTCTCTCTCTCTCATGATGCATTTCTTATTTTAGTTTTGGATTTATCACTTGGGAACTTGATATTTGTTGGCATCCTTGATCTTGATGAGATCACCCTATGCATTCGATCTACCTTACTATGAGAATGATTTTGTCACATATTCCTACTAAATCAGGGGCTAAATGTATCTTCCTAAAAATTTAGCATCCATAATTGGAGGCTCTAGGACCTTTTAGGCCCCACTTTGGTGATTTTGAGGTTAGAATGACTATTTTTCTTGATTCCAACAAAATGTAGTTTATCCTTCCACTTTCTATCATACGCCTGTAAGTCTTCATAAATTTTGAGAAAAAACACATGGACTAGGTCAACCATGACAACCTAGTCTGCACTAGGTCAACCATGATGACCTAGTCCTATTTTTTTTACCCCAAAGTCAGTTTGGGGCCTAATGGTGGGGTTTTGTTCTAGTTTCTAGATATTTGGTCAGGCTAGAGTTAAATTATATCCTAAAATGAGTATAATAGTTGACTCTCTCTCTTCTAATTCTAAAATCACAAGACATCACATCATATTCTATCATTGTTAAAGAAATCAATTGATCAAGTACAAGAAGGTCAAGTTTTTGAGAAATTCAAGTTGTGCAATTGAAGTGGTGGATTCATGACTTGAAGGCAAGTGCCCAGCCTAGGATTTCTAAGTCTCAATTTCTTGAAGATTCATTTGAGTAAAGGAAACATTCCCTTATTGATCAAAAATTATCTCACATAATGGAAAAGTATAGGAATTCACATGCAAGAAATAAGATCCATGCACTCATCCTTCTTCTCTCTCCTTCTCCATTGAGGTTATCAAGAATACATTCATCCAAGATCTATGATTTGGAAAGTGTAGATCCATGCATTGGTGAAGGAATCCTTGATTCTATAATACAAGCATACATATAATTTTCTTCATGGATTGGATTGATTTCTATATCCATTCATGAAGGTTTTCATACAAGGCAAATCTAACATTTATCTTATTTACATTACTCTCCTTTATGCATTTTTCAATTTTATTTCAAGGTTAACTCCTATATAGGGGTTTTCCAAGGAAACCCCATTTCTAAAACTTTTACCCTTCTTTTATGTGTGAAAGTGTAGTTTTAGGAGTTGTGTAACCAAATTTGGGAATCTCAGTTTAACCTTTTACAGATCTAGTGTAATTTTTATAAGATTTGGACCTAAAAGGACTAGATCAAATTTCATGACCTAGTCCTAGAGAAGGTCAACTTTGATGACCTAGTCCCCCACTTTTTGGTTGAAATTTACATAGTGGACGGTTGTAGACATCTGAGTCCCAAATCTTGAGTTATACTTGATTTTGACATTCCTGTGACAGTTAAATTCAGATCTAGAAGTCAATCTTCCTCTTATTTCTTCAAGATAAGTTCATTTCTCCTATCTTCCTCTTGCACTTACTTTCATACATCATATTTACATATCATATCAATTTTTACATTTTCCTTTACATCCCTATCATGAAACAAATACCAAAACCCTACATTGTGTAGATCCTGCATTGACACCCTTACTTTCTTGGTTATGCTGT